>VMDR010000077.1:0-203030 GCA_007922815.1 Macrotus californicus | reverse complement strand
CCTAGTTTGGGAATTGCTGGCCTAAAGGCTCTGCGGCCCTCCGTTCATTTAATCAGTTTTCCACAGTGTGTCCCACAGAACGTTAAGTAGGTTATTAATAGGCGCTTTGTGAAGTAAAGGCTCTGGAGTTGCCCTGTGGCCTCTGAGGCCTGGTTTTCCTCTTTAAGCCGGATCGCACTTCGATTCCTTCAACGTGGAAATGCTCGTGTGCACACACAGGAAGTGGACAAAGGGCAGCACACGTGGCCCTTTCTCTTTGCCTGTGCCAGCCAAAGCAAATACACAGTGATCACTCTTGCCACTCCCGGCCTTCTGCTGAAGGTCAGGCCTCTGCGTTTTCTGGCCAGTCTGAGCAAGAACTACCCATTTAGCGACCAGGGTTAGGGATGGCCGAGCGGACCTGTCTGATGTCTGCAGGGGTGACCAGCAGGGAAATGGGCGCGCCGACTCCCTTTCATTTTCTCAGGGGCAGAGATTGTGGGCTCTTGGTGACATTCCGTCATACTTGTCTTGTGCCTTATCTGGAATTTGGAAAAACACATTTCTCCATAATCTTTTTTTTTTTTTTTTTTTGGTTGAGAGGAGTCTAACCTCTTAAAAAAGAGCATGTAAAAAGGATTCTCAACAAAGGTGTTTAAGCAGATTTGCAGATATTACTTCATTTCCTTCCTAGGTCCTTTCAAGAAAGGACAAAAGAAAGAGCTATTGGCTTACCTTGTTTAAGAATAGCAGTCTGTGAATCCCATCCGTTCTTAGGGGAAAGAAGAACTCTTTACACAGTAGGATCGGGAACTCCTTGGAGACTGCCTAGGTTCTTGACCAAGAGCGGTCAAAGGAGCCCGGGAGTGCTGGGTTTCTTGGCTGCAGCAGCTCTCAGAGCCTGTCAAAAGCTAGCGTTCGCCGTGAAGTTCCGACAGGAAGACGTAGGTAGGTTTCCCACCTTCTCTTGACCACAGAACGCCCTGTGGGAGTGCCTCTCCAGGGCCTGCCGGTGCACCCTTTAAAAAAGCTGGACTAGATCATCTTGCACATTTCCTGAGACAACTCCAGAGCCCCAGAGAACTGCAACTTTCCATCCCTTTGTTGTGGCTGCTGACAGATTTGCTGGTACTGAGCTTCCCTTCGCCTTCGCCTGCACTGGGGGGACATTGTGAGAAATTGTAGAAACGGTCATCGTTTTTACTGCGTGGAGGTTGCAGTTTTACGCAGCCCACACAGGCTGGGTTTTCCTGAGCAATCAGTTTGTTTATATCTAATGCGGCAAATTTTGTAGCTGCTTATATTTCCCTCTTTGCCCTTACTGCCAGGATGCTCAAACCAGATTTCTGGGCCACCACTAATAATGGTATAGAAATCTATAGCATATATTTTGGATACCGATCTTACCCTTTATTCTAACATATTTTTTTCTCTCTTTATTTTCACTGAATCCTTATTTCCTTGTATTAAAATTTTTATTTTGTTCTATTGATGTATGTAAATAAGCTACCTTTTCATTTTTCTTTTAAACGTAGCGGTGCATAATAATGAGATAAATACATACCTACAAAATACATATTGCAACTAGCATGTGTTAATATTAAGTGCTTACTAGATGCAAGGTGCTTGCTAGGCCCCTGGGGAAATGGAGATAAATAAGTTGTGTCCCTTATCCCGGAAGGACTTCCCATGTTGCTAGTGAAACAGACTAAGTAAATTACCACCATCAGTGGGCATAAGTAGTCACCACAATGTTGCGTGTGAAGTAATATGAGAAGTATGTTTCAAGTGCTCTGGATAAGCCAGAGAGATTGCAAAGAGACGCCACGTAGAGCCAGGCAGAGCTGCCCAAGGACCCCCAGCTACTTCTGCTCCCAGCCGTCTGTGTCTTTCGGCATCAGCGTCCAGAAAGGTGAATGAACAAGTCCTCGAATGAGTCTAGCCCCCGCCGCAGGCCACCCCAGCTATCAGTGGGTGGAGCAGCGAGGTCAGTCTTCAGCCCTGCCCAAATGACAGGTGTGTGGGCAAAATAAATGTCACCGGGGTGAGCTAAAAGGAACGAAGTGCTGGGAGCCCAGTGAAGGAGCCAATGACTTTGTGGTTGAAAGGGGAGAGTGTTGGCAAGAGGAGTTAGTCTGGGGCCGTGGGTTAGGTCCAGGGCGTCGGCTCGGAACCTGAAAAGATACGCAACATTGTGTGTGTGAGCTGGTGCATTTCTCCGAGGTGAGGAGTCATGGCTCTCATCAGATTCTCGGAAGAGTTCATGACCCACCAAAGGTTACGATCCACTGCCTTGAAAGGCAGAGGGGACAGTTGCCGGGACAACAAAGAATGGGAACAGCGCAGAAAGGTATGGAAGCGTTGGAGTCTGTTCTGGAAAATATGCAAGGGAGAAGTGACTGGACATTCACATGCACTTGGTCACCCTTTCTTCCAACAAATAACTGAACACCTACTATGGAGCACACATTGTACTTGGCATCAGAAAGACAACAGGGAGTGTGATCTTTTTTACGTTTTATCTTATTTTATTTTACTTTATTTTATTTTTTTAGAGAGAGGGGAGGGGAGGGAGAGTGGGAGAGAAACACCGATGGGAGAGAGAAACTTCGATCGGTTGCCTCTCATACATGCCCCCACCAGGATCGGACCCACCACCTAGGCATGTGCCCTGACAAGGGATCAAACCAGCGACCTTTCACTTAGCAAGAAGATGCCCAACCACCTGAGCCACGCTGGTCAGGGCTGAACACGATCATTTGTCCCTTTACAGGCCTCGCAGGCTCTAGACACTTCTCCAGAAGGCTGTCCTAATCCCAAATCTCCTTCCTGCTGGCCTGGGGGTGGGCCCCAAAGTGCTCCCTTCTGCCTCTAAGGATCTTAGGTTCCATCTTCTTCTCTCCCCGCAGGCCCTCCCCACCCCCTTTTTTAAACCTTACAGATCAGTCAACCAGATACAAGTCACTAAAATTCTCCCAGGAAGTAATTTTATAACCTTATTTTGGCCTTTTTTCGATCAGCATGAAAAATACTATGATTTCTTTCTCGGGAAGAGAATGGAAAAGGGAGAATTTCGTGAGGAATGAAAAGTCTTCTTTCTAAATTGAACCAGAGAATGGACATAGTTAAAAAAGCAAATGAAAAACAAACAAACAAAAAACAAAAGCTGGAGAAAAATCTTAGCTATGCGATGTGATGTGCTTTTACTTGACTGTGGTTTCAATTTAAATATTAATTATGCACCGAGAGTAAGTATCTCTCAAGTCGCCAAAACCCAGGTACCTTTGAAGATTGTTTTGGTTTTTTTCTTTCCCTCTTCCCTCTTCTCTGCTCCCTCTCTTCTCTCTCTTGCTTCCAACACTATCCTCACGGCACATCAAGAGAGCTCTGTTCTGTAGGCATGAACACGATTCTTGGTTTTATCACTGACTCCCAGTTCCACATACTGCACCTCAGATTTTCCATCTCTGAAATGGGTATGATCATACAAGATAGTAATGTTAATGGAAATTTTTAAGGACCTCAGCGGTGAGTTTTGTAGATGCACATACACACACAGATTATCTGATTAGCTTCCAGGCAGAGTGGAAGCAGGAGAATTTTCTTAGAATAATCTAAGTAGGGAACACCTGGCTCCCTTACCTGTTGGTGCATTTGTCTGTATGTGCGGTTGAATAAGCTATGCGTTTACTTGACTAGGTAAACTAGCCTGCAGCCACCTCCTGCTCACTCTCGAAACACAATGCATTCTCTTTCAGGCAAGGAGCTTCCAACTCCAGGTGGTTATGAGTAGAGAAGGGAGAGGACACGTTTATTTTTCCTGCTCTGTTCCCGGGACACAGGTTTAAGCTTGCCTTTCACCCGCAAGCCAACTTTATTTTCTGGAAGTATTCCTTGAACATTGGCAGACTCAGAGAACCTGTTCCCAATGAGTCCTAAACTGGCGTTTCTGGCCTGATGCAAAGTTCACCTTGTCTGCTTGTTGCCCGTGAAGTGGGATTGTCAGGGGGGCATCTGTGTGGCAGGGGAAGGTGGGGATGTCGGGGGGAAGAAGGCAGCTGTGCAGTCCAGCGGTTAAACAGCAGAGCAAAAGTGGCTCCGAGTTTACAACCCAATCCCATTGGAAGGTTCTGTTCTCTAGCAAACATTGTGTAATGTCTCTGTTTTTTGTTGTTGTTGTTTTTGCCTGCCTAGCAGCTATTTTCCTTTCTTCGGAAAAGAGCAGCACAGCTTTGTTTTGGCAATCCTCTGCCGTTAGCTATCGTCTTGATAGCATAATCGTTAATCAAAGTGTCTGTCTCGCCTCCCTTCAGCCAAGAGGTCAGCACGACAGTGTACTAGGCCAGACTATTCTCCCAGAGGTTTGAGTCTTGAAGGACTCTACAGGGTTGGAACTCATTCATTCCAGAGTCTGCACCCTACAGAGACTCTCTCTTAGTTCCCTGGATCTTTGTCCTTTCAAAGGACTGTTCTTCAGCTATGACTTCTGTGAATCCCCCTCAGCCCTCCCATGCGTTCTTTTTTAGCTTAAGTTAGTTAAAGTCAACTTCTGCCTCTGGCTGTGATGAAGCAACTGGTACCAGGCATGGTTTCCAGATGTGCACGACTAGAAAGCTAGACAAAATATATTCAACAACTGTTTTCAGACATGGGGCGACAGGCAGTGTAGAACCATGAGCCTTGAAAGAAAGGAGGCAAAGGAAGTGAGCCCCGTGATCACCTTGGCTTTCTGCCTGGACGTACTTCCTAGACTGCCACACAGAGAAAAAGGTCACGAGCAGAGAATGACAGCCTCTTTGAATTGAGGAGACATAGATCAGCATAGGCAGACATTGAAAAAGCTGGAGGTAATGTTTCTGAGGTCATGCTCCAGAGAAGAAGATGCTAGGTAGATAAACAGGACCAGAAATCTGTATGGGGAGCTCCTTGAGTCACTTCCTGAATACTAAATTGCTTAGGCATTGGGTGAAATGCTACAAGGATGTCAAAGAACAACTATTGTGGGTGAGTAAGCTGAATAATTTCTAGAGCTCTCATGGGACTGGGAGGTGGGGGGTTCAAGTTTCAGGAAGCTAGAATGGGACTAATTGAACATCCAAGGCATTCATCAAAGACCACACTGAAGTCACACCTTAGTGCAAGAGTAAGGCTAAACTAGCCTTAGAAGAATGGCTTCTCTAGATCCACCCCCAACAAAACTTTTTAAAAAGCCTCAAAAAAATCAAGCTGATCAGTTCTCCCAAGAGCTTCAGAGGAAAACAACAGAATCCAGACATTCAGCCACATAACATTAACAATGTCTAGCATCCAATAAAAAAATTACTAGACACCTGAAGAAACAAGGAAATGTGACCCATTACAGGAGAAATATCAGTCAATATAAACAGACCCAAAATGACAAAGAAGATGTAACTAATAGACAAAGACTTTAAAACAGCTATTACAAATATGTTCAAAGATTTAAAGGAAAACATGAACAAAATGTGAAGTGGAAGGTTTTCTTTTTTTTTTTTAAAACCCAAATGAAACTTCTAGAAAAGGAAAATATAGTATCTAAAATGAACATTTTACCGGATAGGTTTAATGACATATTAAGATCATAGAAGCAAAAAATTAATACACATGATGACAATAATAATAGAAACTATTCAAACTGCAGCACAAGGAGAAAAAACGATCACAGTAGTAGAGCTCTCTGCAACAATATCACATTGTTGATCCTACACTGCAGTTGGAGTCCCAGCAGGAAAGGAGGGTGAAAACAGTACCTGAAATGACAACGGCTGAAGATGCTCCAAAACGGGTGAACATCATAAAACTACAGATCCAAGAAGCTTAACAACTTTGAGGCAGGATAAACACATAGAAAACAAAACCAAAGCACATTACAGTCAAATGATTTAAAATTAGTGATAAAGAGAAAAATCTTAAAAGCAACCAGGATAAAAAGACATATTACATATTATGAACAAAGATAAGAACTATCAATGATTTTTCCTTAAAAACAATGCAAGCCGTAAGACAATGGAATGACATTCTTAGTTCATTGAATTAAAAATAACATGAAATAAAATAAAAAACAACTTTCAACCAAGAGTCTATATCTATTGAAAGTATTCTTAAAATACGAAGGTGAAAGAAAAATGTTCTTCGGACAAACAAAAGGTGGCAGAATTTGTTACCAGCAGAAGTATAAAAAGAAATTATTTTCAGGCTGAATAAAAATGGTGCCAGGTAACGCAGCTCTACCTAGGGAATGAGGAATGCCGGAAATTGTAAATAGGTGAGTCAATACAAAACACTTTTGTATTCTTGTTTTTTTTAATTCAAGCTATCGAAGGTCAGACTGCCTTGGCATTTCAGAATCTAGAATCAAGACGTAGAGTCAGGAACTGTATGGCTTTTCAGAAATCCTCTTGTCTCTGAAGCAAGTAGAACACAGGCTAACATCTGTTAGTTATGGACTGAAAATAACGTGGTTTATTGTGCTAGTACCCTTTGTACTCATATATATTTTTAAGAGCTTAAAAATATACCAACTCTTTTATTTTACAGACAAGCCGCACAGAGCCTTGAGATTTATGTGGCTTTCCCAAGGCGGGATCGAAAAGCCTAGGGGCACTAACCACATCTCTATTTGCCTTCCAAGGCTGAGTAGATCAGACAGCCCTGGGTTCAAATCACAGCTCTGCCGCTTACTAGCAGTGCAAGTTTGAGTAAGTGATTAAATGTCTTTAAGCCTCAGTTTCTTCTCATATAATGGGAATAATGAGATGCTTTCCTCCTTGGATTGCTGAGATTATCACATAAGATGTTGTGGGAGTCAGGATGCCTTTGTTCATAAGTGACCGATTCAAATTATCTTAAGCCTGAAGAGCATTTGTTATCTGGAAGGCACTAATGGTCTCAGGCACTGCTGGATCCAAGGCTGCAAGCAATGTCATCATGAATCTCTACCTCCCGTCTCTGCTTGGTTTTGGCATTGTCTTCAGGCAGGCTCTCCTGAGGTCGTGTGGCAGGGAGAACCTCCAGCAGATCCAGGTTCATATCCCACTGATGTGGTAGAGCCGAGAAAAAGCACATTTCTCTTTCCCAAATTATTCACTCTGATTAACCCACTTTGGACCCCACGTCCATCCCTGAACTAATCTCTGACTCTGATTGGCCAGATCTGGCTTGGGCATCCTCCTCTGGAACATGGAGGGTGGAAGAGATGTGGTTTCCTACAACCAGGTAAACTGGGAGATGATTCCCAGTCATCAAAGGATAGTGTCACAGATGCTGAACTGCCAAAAAGAATAGACATTTCTGAGACTTCTAGAAAGTACTAGACAATAAGATCTATTGAGCACAGCCTCGTCCAGGTGCAGCTTTGCATGTACTAACTCAATATTTACAACTGCATAGGGGTGGGAGGGGCACTTGTGGAAGCCCTAAGCTCAGGGAAGACCCAGGTGCTCTTTAAAAAAATATTTTATTTATTTATTTTTAGAGAGGGGAAAGGAGGGAAAAAAGAGAAGGAGAGAAACATCAATGTGTGGTTGCCTCTCACATGCCCCCTACTGGGCACCTGGCCTGCAACCCAGGCATGTGCCCTGCCTGGGAATCGAACTGGCAGCCAATCCACCAAGCTACACCAGCCAGGGCAGAAGACCCAGCTTTATGATGGTTTTCCAGCAACCCAAGGTGATGTCTCCTGTTCCCAGGCCCCTACTGGACAATTGCTGGTACTGCACCATCAGTTTGGGGTTTTCTTTACTTCCTGGTTTTTGTCCCCTGGGAATTGCCCTGGCTTCTCTAGAAACTGTTACACATTAAGAATAATTACTCTTTTCAACCTCTCTGTATGTTTCATAGAAGGTTGGTTTTCAGGTTATGTCCCCATTGTACAAATGAGGAAACTGAGCCCAGAGAGGTTAATGAACTGCCTCTCTCCAGGCCACACAGTTAGTGAGTGGCAGAGGCAGTGTTCATACTCAGAGCCTGTGTTCTGATGCACCAGCTCGGGTCCCTCAGTAAATGAGGTCACACACCTGGGCTGTGGCAGAATCTATTCTAGAACTAGCTGCTCCCTAGTCCCTGGAGTCCTCAAGGCACCTGTTCCTGCTTCTTGATAACTACAAAGGAAACCTCAATGTCCATGGAGGATAACTTATAACCAAAATGCTGTGGATATTTCTACTCTGGACAAGGGGGAAAGAGTAGCTGGGGAGAGGACCTGGCCAGTGGAAGCCATGGGTGGCTCTGTTCATTTCCTATGACAGCTGTGACAAGTCCTTGGTGTTCCTTGGCTTGAGACTGCATGAGTGCAGCCTCTGCTGCCGTCCTCACCTGGGCATTCCCTCTGTGTCTCACCCTCCTGCCTCACTCTTACTGGGACACCTGTCATTGCGTTTAGGGCCCACTGCGGTAATAGAGGAGGGTCTCATTTCCAGACCCTTAGGTTAATTACACCTGCAAAGACCCCTTTTCCGAATAAGGTCAGACTTACAGGCTCCAAGGTTGAGGACCCGGTCCCACCTCCTTCGGGGGTGGGCAGCAGTGGAAAAGCAGTGAAACTCGGCTGTGGGTGACAAGGAGAGAGCTGTGGGCTTGGGTAAGCGAGCAAGCTACCGTGGGTTCCCAACAGTGCCTCTTTGTTTTGTGTTTTTCTCTTTTGTTTTGAGGTTTTCTGGCCCCTTTTCTGGAAGGTGCACGATGCTCCTTTCTGTGGTTATTTTCGCCTAACAGCTGTGTTTCCGGTGAGCAGCTGGGGGATGCTTCTGACTCAGCAAAACCGGAGCAGTAACCGTCAAGGAGCCGTTCAAGCGAGGCTAGAAATAAAGAAGCAGTTTCTAACCCGGCCCCCTCCTCCTTTCACTTCCCCACCCATGGGTACCTTTTGAAAGTCTCACAAAGCACTTCTAAAAAACCACTTCAACCAGTACGCTCCAGGCCTGGCTGAGTGTGGCCCTCAGCGAGGCTTTCCGAAAACACATGGATTCCGGCAAAGACTCTGCCAAACCAGCCTGGTTTTGTATTTGGATGGCCCCTCCCAAGATGCCCTGCCCCCTCCCCACACAGCTTGTGTCTTACAAGTTTCCCACAGGTCTGAGCAGTGAAAGCGGAGGCGTCTGGGACTCTGTGGTTTTCCAGGGTGTGGCCGCGAGTTGCCTTCCCCAGGCCGGGGTATCTGTGTTCTGCAGCTTGCCTGTTTTTAAAAGGTGATGATTTCACCCTAGGTCTGGGCGGCAGCTCCAGCTTTCTAGCCCCTGGCACAGGATTCTAGCCCCTAAATACAGAGGGGTACTGGGAGGCCTGCCCTCGGCAGGAAGGGGACAGGCCGGAAAGGAATCCAAGTCCTGGAGGGCCGACCTCTGTGCATGCTGGTGCCTGCAGAAGGCTCACGGGAGAGCAAGACAGCTGCATTTTGAGCCTCGTTACTGCTGTTCCGAGAAAGAAAGGAGCAAATAAATTTAGCTCCGTCCTACGCACCCTCCGCAGCTGCTTATTGACCAAACAGAGAGAGAGGCCTCTGTTTCAACCCTGGTTTCTCAGCTTTTGGCCTTGAGGTCTGCCACCACCTTTTACAAGAGGCTTATTTTAGGAGGTAACTGACCTCGGCCACTTTTACCTCCCAGTTAGACGTTGCAGAAAGAGCTCAAGTTCAAGGTGTGCAGTGTTTTTTTGCCATCCTGAAACAAAATGGCAGCAGGTAAATGTTTCCACATGGGCCTCAGCTCCTAGAACTTCTAACGTCTTTCTTTGGAAGCCAGGCCTTGGGGAAGGCTTGAGATGCGTGTGACTGTTCCAAGGCCAGCCTACAGTTCCCGGAGCCGTTAGCTTAATCACACCACGAGCGGCAATAAAGAACTCGCTGACTGGGTTTGCAGGTTAAGAGACTGGAACAAGCACTGAGGAAGTTTCCTGTGGCTCAGTGGTTCCTGTGGGACAGGGGACAAGCTCTGGACTTTGAGTCACACCGATCTGTGCTTCAGTCCTTGCTCCACCACCTCAGGGCAGGGTGCCTGTGGGCAGGGAGAGCTCTTTCCTCACCTGGGCGTGAGATGCTGGCCTCTGTGAGCCTCGGGGGGCCTTCCCTGGGAAATGGCCATAATGACAGAAAGCTGTCGGGAGGATTAAAGGACATTGTGTGCTGAGCATGCCTTGCCCCGATAGTGGATTGTGACTCTCCTCTCCCTGCCCAGGCCCATTCCCCTGCCTTCAGGCCATAGCGTCTTCCTCTCTCTCCCCCTCCTGCCTTTGGTAAGATGAGCAGGCCTCATCGCAGAGTCCCACCCCCCCAGGCCAGAGTGATTACTTCCTGATGTGCATGGGCCCCAAGTTAGGACAATCAGAGCCAACTTCAAGAATATTGATTGAACTATTGAGGTGGAGAAAGTGCAAATGCTGGGTTTCTAAGTGGCCAGCTTTAAGATGTGATGCTGCTGGTGGCTCTCTATATGTCAAAGAGGGACGAATCTGCCTGAGAATGAAGCCGGTAGAGAGGAAAACAAACATGGAGTGACTGTGTCCTGACCCTCTGATCCAGCCATGCCTGAAGCCATCTGCATCTTGAACCTCACAGTTTTATGAGCCAATACATTTCCATTTGGGTTTAAGCTGGTCTGAGTTAGGTTTCTGTCTCTTGCAATCAGAAAAACCCTAAGTCATACAGAGCTCAATAAACCCCTTTTGTTTGTTTTGTTTTTTGTTTTTTTTTTAGAGAGAGAAAGGAAAGGAGAGAGAGAGACATCAATTTGTTGTTTCACTTATTTATGCATTCATTGCTTGATGCTTGTATGTGCCCTGACTAGGGTTTGAACCCACAACCTTGGCATATTGGAATGATGCTTTAACTGAGCCACCTGGCCAGGGAAATAAATATCTTTTTGACTCTGAGCTTACCTGTGGCCTCATCCAGAACCAAGAAGCAGGCAGATGTCTGGCCGCTCTAGTAGAGTCTCTTCTTCCTGGCACGCTGATGTCCTGTAGGTACCTCTTGCAGACAGGGAAGCAAAATAGTGAGACAGAGAGAAAAATAAAGGGGTTCTAGAGTAAGACAGATCGGGCCCAAACCACTCCTTTGTCACTTATTAGCTCTGAGACCTCGGGCAAGTAACTCACTCCCCGTGGTCCTCTGTTCTCTAGCCTGTGGTTGGGATAAAGGCACCACCTTTGAGCGGCGGCGTGGATGGGTAGTAGACTCTGAAGGCAGTGTTCAGGTGACACTGTTCATGAAAGCCCAGATGCCTCCAAATGTCCTGCAATACACAGGGCACCCCCACGGCAAGTAGCCGTCTGACCCGGGACGTCTGTCAGCCGCGGCAAGGTTGTGAAACCCTGCCCTAGCCTCACGCTCGCAGCTGCTCGTTCTAGCAAAGGCTCCGAGACGGGGTGGGGGCTGCCGGAAGAGCAGGTCCGCACCTTCCACGTCTGAGCTTCCTGAGCAGCAGGTCCACACAGGGAGGGACATGACCAGTGGCGTTGTCAATGAGCATTTCTTTCTTCCTTTGGTCAACGGTACGTAGCTGACTTTGGGTGCCTTAAAGGCAGGCTGGATGCGCCAGCTCCACTTCTGCCTCCTAGAGTCACTGTGTGCATCGGAGGAGGCCCTGCCTAGAGTGTTCTTCGCGTGGAGAGCGAACCCTGAGGCATTCACACTTGCTGCTTTTACTGTTTTCACACACAAGCTTGTTTGTAGCACAAGCCTTATGCAGGGTGAATTCAGAGTGCGTTCTCCAGGCCTGGAGAGGGAGGCGGTGACAGTTTTCCAGGCAATCTCAGAACTTCTAGCTCAGACAAGACCTCCTGCCACCACCTGCTTTGATAGCTGTCCCCCTCCCTTCCTGTGCTCTTCACAGCCCTCGGTCCCACCAACTGCAGGGAGTGCGGGATCAGTTTGCCTGCAGACCACACCCTGGCTGCGGCCCCAGCTCCTGCACGTGACCCTGCTCTACCCACTCTGACTTTTCTCCTGGAGCCTCAGTTTCCTTCCCGGTCTGTGGGCTCACACGGACCTAAGCGCCGCACCAGATGTAGGCGTGGCGCTGGGCCTCAGGTTCAGGGGCTTCTTTCATTTGCCTCACATCTTTTCTTGGAAATATTTAAGTTCCAACTTTTCCAGTTTTTAAAAAGTGAGGCGCCCCTCCCCCCATAAAAATTAAGCTTTTAGTACTGCCGCAATCTTGTGTGACCCCCACGTCTGTCCTAACACCAAAACATCCCCACTACCCCAGAAGGAAGCCCCATGCCCGTTATTCACTCATCTCTGCTCCCTTCTCCCCTCCCCACCAGCCTCACACCTGGCCCCCAACAGCTGCTAACCTGCTTTCTGTCCCTGTGGATTTGCCCGTGGTGGACATTTCATATGAATAGGACCATATGATATGTGACTTTGGTGTGTGGCTCCTCTCGCTTGGCATCACGGCTTGAGGTTCATCCACGATACAGTGTGTCAGGGCCTCATCCTTTTTCATGGCTGAGTCATATACCATTGTCAAGACAGACCACATCTTGTTGACCTGTCCAGCTGTCGATGGTCTTCTGGTTTGTTTCCGCCTTTTGCGTATTTGTGAACCGTGCTGCCGTGTACACGCGTGTAGACGTGCTAGTCTGGGCACCTGTTCTTCGTTCTTTGGATACAGTCCCAGGAGTGGAACGGCGGGGTCAGGGGGTCATTCTGCGGCAGCTTTGCGGGGACCTGACAGACTGTCCCGAGGCAGCCAAGCCATTTTACACCCACCAGCAATGCGCAAGGGTCTCGATTCTCCCACACCCTCGCCAATGCCCGTTGCTCTCTGTTGTGTTTATTTCATCTTAGCCAACCCAGTGGGTGTGAAGTGGTACCCCGTTAGGGTTCAATTAGATCATAACAGGCAAAATGAAAAGATTAAACATGCAATTCAGATGAAGGGCTTCTTGTTCAAAAGGGAAGGTGTGTCTGCCCTGGGACCAGAGTTTGGGAGGGGCAGGCATTGCCTGAAGCTAAGTGGAGGCTGCCCATTAGCTGGGTTGCCCACTCCGGGTGCTTCACAGGCCCGACCCCTCCCTGCCGTTCCCCAGCCTCTACCACTGCCCGCATCTCCATCAAAAGTGAGGGGGAGAAAGAGTGACCTGGGGAGTCCTGTGTATTTGAAATATAGGGTGACCCGTAATTCTCTGTGGGACTGTTTCGTATACACCTGGGTCATTTACTTGTTTTTGCCACCTGGTCCCTGTGGGTGTCCAGGGATGTGTGAGTGGATGATACACATTTATGGCCAGCTCTGTCCCCTCTTCTTCCTTAGGGTTGATTGGGAGGGTAGAGTGACGGTACAGGGACTTAGTCGTTCTCCCAGGCCGGAGCACCTGAGCTGGCCTGGGCTTCCCGTGGGTGTACCCACACCCAGCCCTTGTGCCTGGGGCCTTCTGTCCTGCTCCCCTTGGAGCTGCCGTTCTTCTCTGGGACTTAGCGGAAGCACTGTTTTCTCCACAGTCTTCCCCAGTGCTCCAGAGCAGACCCAGTCTCCCTGCTGGGCGCCTGCAGGGCCCTGGACCCTCGGAGCCCTCCGCACAACTGTCATTAAGCAGTCCCTTACATGACTTCTTCCCTCTTTGCAAAATCCAGACCCCGGATGCACACATTCGTAGAAGCAGCCTTCCCAGTGGACGCTGTGCATTCTGCATCCCTGGCGTCGAGGCCCCTCTCGCGCCGTCTCGGGTTCCGTTCCGCCTTCTTCTGCTGGTAGCACTGCTGCCCGCCTCCCATGAGCAGCAACGCCCATGTTGAATAGAATAAATGCTGTCAGCCCACTTTCCAGTGCTCACGAAACGTAGGTAACACTGTTCTTTGGGGGGGCGTTTCAGATTTATGTCAGTGGTCTTGTGCGGTGAACTCAACCTCGTTCCTACCTTTTCCACTTCACACTGTATGTCTAAGATCTGTCCGTGATGACGTATGCAAATGCCGTGTATTATGTCTCCCAGCTGCGTATTTTTCCATCATCTGTGTGTGTCCTATTCAGTTTGTGCATTTCCCCAGTTGTGGGCAGGGAGGTCACCTCCG
Source organism: Macrotus californicus (assembly GCA_007922815.1). Lineage (NCBI taxonomy): Eukaryota > Metazoa > Chordata > Mammalia > Chiroptera > Phyllostomidae > Macrotus > Macrotus californicus. The sequence continues at coordinate 189,025 of VMDR010000077.1, read as the reverse complement.
GTGTCTCACCGTGACACACCTGGCTGCCACTGACTGCCTCCTCTGTGTCTCTGGGAGACATACCAGGGAGAGGAGCTGCCATTTTACCGATTGCTACGGGTTGAATTGAGTCCCCTCAAAAGACACGTTGAAGTCCCAACTGTCCAGTATGTGACCGTGTTTGCCAACAAGGCTGTCATAGCTATAATTAGTGAAGACGAGGTCACACTGGAGTAGGGGGGACCTTAATGCCATGGGCCTGGCGTTCGTATATGAAGACAGACACGTGGAGGGAATGCCATGTGATGGTGCAGGCAGCGGTTGGCATGAGGCAGGTGGGTGCCACCGAGAGCTGAGGCTCAACAGCCACCGTCAGAGGCTGGGACGAGGGGAAGAAGGCTTCTGCCCAGAGTCTTGGAGGGAGCGTGGCCTGCTGACACGTATCCTAGGCGTGCATCCGTGAACTTCTCTGAACACCTGGAACTCAGAATTTTCTTAGAACTTTCTCTCGGTGATGAATGAACACTAGTAATTTGGGTTAGTCTCATACCTATACATACTTTATTCCTTCATCCATCATCCATTCATCTGGATCAAGCTACCCATCTATCCATTACCCACCCCATCCATCCCTCCATCCATTATCCACCCATCCATCCATCCACTCACTTTACAGACTGGGTGCCTGCTCAGTGCTGGGGTCCCAGCACTAAATAAGACAAGCAGATCTTGGCCCCTGTGGAATGCATTATTAGTGGGAAAGACAGACATCGAGCTGGCAATTATTTAGATACCAATGTGGAAAGCTCTGTCAAGGAAAACTGTGGTGCCTATGAGAGCATAGAATGGGGGTCACGGCAGACTTCACTGCAAGGGTGACATTGAGCTGAGGCCTGAGAGATGGGTAGGGATGGGCCAGAGGAAGCGCCTCCCACACAGAGGAGAACAGGTGTGCATAGTTGAAGGTTGGAAAGCATGTGGTGCTGGTAGAACAGTAAAAGACAGCATAGCTGGGGTGGGGAGAGGGCAGGGGGACAGCTGAGATGTGGCCTAGTAATTGTGTCAGAGCCAGTATCCCAAGTGTCCCACAGGGATTTGTGCATTGGCAGGGACGCTTCCCTAGATTAGTTCCAGCCCATCACTTCGAGTTTGCCCTCAGTTTGCTGAGTGAGAAATGGGCACAACAACATGTACTCCGTACAAGAGCTGAGGTGCCTCGAGGCTCCTTAGGGAAGGAAAAAAGTCATACAAATCCATCCCTTTTTGCCATCATTCAAAAATCCCGCGGGTCAGTACCACATGCAACAAAAGAAGGCACTTGCCTGGTTGCAGTCTTTCTGGGGGGCTAAAGAGGTAGGGGCTTGTCTCATTTATCCCAGGGCATGGCTATGAAGCAGTGAAAGGTGCGTCATTACAGATGAGGCAGCCAAGAAGCTGAGAGGTTAAGTCACCTCCCAAGGTCATGTGTGGCTCGAGACAGTGAGCGAGGCTGGAGGAGAAGGCAGGCTTCCTGCGTCTTGGTCCAGTGCCAGGCATGTTAAAGCCGGATCAGAGCAGAATCGCTTTTCTCCATAATTGGGAATACCACCGAGAGCTAATTTCTCCCCTCTAGCGCCACAGAATGGAGAAGAGCACTTGACCTAGAGTCTTGTTGGGGGGCGGGCAGTTTGTCGTGCAGACTGGGAAAACAATCAGCTAGCCGTCACATTTCCATTTCTCTCGGGCTGCTCCTGTTCACAGTGAGAGAGAGAGAGAGAGCTCCGATCGAGGCTGGAAGAGTTGGTCTGCTACCCATCCACTCAGGGCTGTCAATAATTGGGTTTTACGGACGCCCAGATTCAGAGGGGATAGCTTAGTGCCTCTCTATCGACTTAACTATCATTTCAGGTCCACAGCGCACAGCTAGAAACCAGCCTGCACGAAACCCCACATTATGATGCTTCCCGTTCTTCAGGACACTGCATTCCATTAGGAAAACCGAACTCCTTCCAGGAGGGCTTGATGGATGAGTCTGACATTATCATCTCGCTGAAGAGTTACAGGGCCATCCTGTTAGAGGGGACACCCCTGTACACGTGTAGGATTTGGTAGTTGAGATCTGCAGAACGCAGGGAAGGGCTGGGCAGAAAGAGGGTTGACCAGGCAGCCAAACTCCAGATGTCCTTAGGGGATTGTGCTTCAGAGAGAGACCATTTTTTTTTTTCCAACCTAAGTTCAGAATCCAAGAAGTGAAAACTAATTACTGATCAAGAATTCATTAAGTAACAACTTCATCTAGATCCTAGATTAGATGGTGGGGAAACGTAAAGGCTTTAAGCCATCAATATGGACCGAGTATTTGTGTCTCCCCACCTCCTCAGAATTTGTACGTGAGATCCCAATGCCCACGGGGATGGTACTGGGATGAGGGGCCTTCAGGAAGTGATGGGGCCATTACAGGTGAGCCCTCATGAAGGAGGTTAAGGCCCCTGTGAGAGAGGCCTGAGAGAACCCCCTGGTCCCTCCCACCATGTGAGCACACAGTGAAAGATGCCATATATGGCCCGGGAAGAGGGCCCTCACCCAACCACGTGGCACCTTGATCTCAGATTTCTAGCCTCTAGAACTGAGAGAAACAAATTTCTGTTGTTTATAAGCAGCCCGAGGGAGCTAAGACAGATAGAATCTCTGCACTGAAGGAACTTTCGATTTACTTAAGAAGGTAAATAGATATACATGATGGATCATAGATGGGTGGACGGATAGATGGATGGACAGATAATTAGTAGTCATGGCAGCCTGCGCTCTTTTCCAACAAAAGATACCATGAGCAAGTGCTGTAGGGCGGATATGCAAATCGGTGGCCCTTTCCCCACCCTCACCCACGAAAACCATCCCTAATTGCTTGTGGTATCTATTTGAGTTGAACTGTGTCCCCCAAAGATATACTGAAGGCCTAACCCCCCTGGCATCTGTGAATGTGGTCTTTGCAGACATAGTTGAGTTAAGGCGAGGTCATTAGGATGGGCTCTAATCCGAGGACTGTTATTGTCCTGAAGAGGGGGAGATTTGGACATAGACACACACGCACCCGAAAGACGACCCAGTGGAGACAGAGGCAGGGATCAGAGTGATGCAGACACAAGCCAAGGGACACTGGGGGGCACCAGAAGCTGGAAGAGGCAAGGAAGTATCCTTCCCTAGAGGCTTTGGAAGGAGCATGGTCCTGTGGTCCTGTCCACAACTTAATTTCAGCCTTCTAGCTCCCAGAACTGTGAGAGAATAAATTCCCATAGTTTCAAACTACCCAGATTGTGGTACTTTGTCACAGCTCCCTAGGAAACTATCACAGCATCACTCCCAGCCCAGATCGGTTCTCATCATCCTTGTCCCTGCCAAGTTGATCCTCGTTGGTCCTGGAGATGGAATCCTGGTGTAGGAGTTCAGAGGGTGGTCAAGCAGAGCTCCCTGATAGGATGGGATGAGCTTGGCTTTGAAGGAGAGGCAGAATATGGCTGGAGGAACTGAGGTGTCTGGTGAGGTGGCTGGCATTTTGAGACAGGCCAACTTTCATGCATTTCCGCATTCCGTCCATGCACGTGATCCAGGACATTGGTGAGGTCACCTGAGGGCAGCTCTGTGGACATCTGCTTTGCAGACACGCAGCAGAGCACGCACACAGAGCATGCACGCACACACACATGCCCAGAGAGAGAGACGGCATCTATTCTAGGCATACTCATTAGCAGCTAACTTTAATCATCCTTAACGCTTGCATCTCAAATACCAAATACTTTGGTGTGCGCTGTCTATGAACACACCCCAGAAATAGTTCTGGGTGGATAAACACAGAGCCAGGAGGCCGGCTGATTGCAATGTGAGTCGAGAGAAGTCCCTGACTCCCCGATCCCTTCAGCGAAGCCGAGGCAGAAATCTCAACACAGGATATCAATAAATAACTAACCTGAACCACCCCCGGCCAGCGGTGCATGCAGCTGACCAGTCTCGGTGGGAAAGCTGAGATGCTCTGTCCCAGCACGTATCTGCCTCAGGGTCAGGCTCTGTGGCTGAAACTCACTGCTTTTTGCCCCCCATCCAGCCCCCAGGATGCAGTGGCTCTCTTGTAGCTACGTATTCTGTGGCTGCAAGCTAGCCTCATGTAAGGAGTGGATGAGCGTCCGAGAAAAGGGGAAGCTGACCATCCCTTTCTGCCATCTGCCTCTCTTTCCTTTTGCGTTCCCAAGTACCCGGTGCTGGCTGCTGACGTGATTTATCCATCATGACAAAGATAAAAAAAAAAAAGAATGATAGCAGTGTGCAGCCCTCTCTCCACCCACCACTCACAAAAGGAAGGGCGCAGCATCATTTTGTAGGGGATCGAATGGTGTCCCCCCTCCCCCCAAAAGGTATGTCCACACCCTGACCCCCCCTCTGGAACCTGTGAATGTGACCATATTTAGAGAAAAAAAAAAAGGTCTTTGCAGATGTTATGAAGTATCTTGAAATGGGATCGGCCTCGATGATGTGGGTGGGCCCTAGATCCAGTAATAAATGTTCTTATGAGGCACACAGAGGAGCCCATGTAAAGACAGAGGCAGGGACTGGAGTGGGGCAGCTGCCAGCCCAGGAATGCTCACGGCCACCAGGAGCTGGAAGAAGCCAGGAACAGTCCCTGGCCCCGTCCCCCACCTCACGGCCCCCACCCCCTGGGCCTCTGCAGGGAGTACAGCCCTGCTGCAGCCTTGACTACGGCCCCCCCGTGGCCCTCAGATCCGTGAGAGAATACGTCCCTGTCGTTTGAAGCCCCCAAGTTTGCAGCCATTTGTTGTAGTGATCCTGGGAAAACAATGTACCTTTCTCACGGCATTGATGGAAAAGTGGGCCAAATAAGAGAAAAAATCAGAGAAGCCGATGGGTTTACATAAGTCCGGTTTACTGAGCACTTAACACCTGCCAGGTTCCGCTCAACTCAGAGTGGCCGAGCTGAGTGTGAACCGAGCAGGCTGGGCCCCGGAGCTCACACTGGCAATGAGCTACCCTGTACTTGCAGGAAGAGGGGAAGCTGTAATTGGGAAGGGGAGACCAGTGGGCGGGGGGGGCAAAGTTAGATCTGATGGAGAGTTTGAGGCATTTGAGAGATCAGGGCACCAGCTGCCATGCAGGTGAGATGAAAGTTCAAAGGACTTGCTGTTCATTGTATCTTATTTTTTAGATATATTTTAATTTTTCAATTACAGTTGACATTCAATGTTATTTTCTATTGGTTTCGGGGGTGCAGCATCGTGGTTAGACACTCAGATACGTCACAAAGCCCCCCCCCATTTCAGGTGCCCACCTGGCACCACACAGAGCCATCACAGTATTATTGACTAGAGTCTCTGAGCTGGACTTCACACCCCTGTGACTGTTCTATACCTACCAATCTGTACTTCTCCATCCCTCCGCCTTTTTCCCTCCACCCCTCCTGCCCTCTGGCAGCCATCAGCTCTCTGTATCTATGAGTCTGTTTCTGTTTTTTCCATTATAAATAGGATTTTTTTGTGTGTGGGGGAGGTAGTGCTTCTTGAGAAGTGTGGCAGAGATTTAGATTTCCCCGCAGTTAACTGTCTCTGACACAGCACAGGACGCAGATTTGCACACGCAGCGCCTGTGTTCCACACGGGGTCCTGCCCCTCCCTGGACAGTCGCTCATTGAGCTCTGGCTTACCTGCCCCACCCTGGGCTCAGTGCGGGGCAGCTCGAGAGGAACGAGGGAGGTGGGCTGGTCCAGAAGACAAAGGCCCTTGAGTTTGGACCTCATCCTGTGGGCCGGGGCAGTTTTCATGTGGGGGGACAGAAAGGAAAGAGAGAGAGAGAGCTGATTCCGTCTTTCCCATACTGCTTGAACCTTCTGAATCCCCACTCCCTCTGACCTTCTGGGCTGTTAGCTGAGTGGGTAAACTGATCCTGGCTAGACTAGCGAGGTCGAAAGAGTTACCCCTTCAGGCAACACAGCACATTTAAAAGGTTTCCTCTCGGATCTGGTGGGGGGAGAGGCGGGAAGGGGGCGGGGTGTGGAGTGACGCTGACTTCCTTCAGACCTTGCCACCTTGACAGCCCCTCATGAAGCCACGTGTAGGGTCAGTCCTGATTTTAGAAAACTTCTGACTCTCTGGGCAAAACCAGATCTTCTTCGGCTTTGAGGCTGCCAGGGGCGGGCCAGGGCTCACAGCTGATGTGCTTGTAACCCTGCGGTTAGAACTCCTGAGGAAGACACAGCCTCTGGACAGAGGTTGCCTTAGAAAGCCCTTGGAAAGACCACAATAGAGGCCGCCACGCTTTCTCCCATGCAACGGGGCGCAGCCAGGGTTTCTCCGGTGCTGGAGGCTCTCGGTGTGCAGTCGGGCAGTCCGTAAAGGCAGGGGCCGGCTTCCGGAGGCCACATTGTACGGAAGCAATAGGTACTTGAGCACCAGACCCGTGCTGGGGGCTGACAGGTGCTCAGGGCCGAGACTGCTACACGGCCCCCAGTTCACACCCGGAGAGCAGCAGGTGAAACCGGACTCGGCACTTACCTCTATTTATTCATTTCTCTCGTTTTATTATTATTATCGTTATTAGTATTGTTACTGTTCTGCTGAGTCCCTGTCATTGAATCTACATGCTGGCACTGCACACATTGTCGGACTATACTGCCGTGTAAATTTTCCTTGAAAGCACTCGCCTTTCAGCGTGAGAGTTACACCCTCTCGGCTGCTGGGGCGGGGCTTGTGGAGACCAGAGTGGGTTTAGTCCCGGGTCCTCTCTCAGAGGAAAATGTGGCCCTCTTCCCTGTCCCTGTGGCTCTGCCGAGGGACCGCCACCTCCCCGCCACGTTGGGGCTTGTCCACTGTGATCTGGAAGCCAACTTTCTGAATAAATCACAAAATCGTTCCAGAGTTGGTGTATTTACTGAGAAACTCATCTTCTATGGCAGGGCATACGTCAGAGTTATGGCTACACTCTCTGTTTTGCAGCTTTTTATCCCGTATGGCATTTCTCAAAGGGCGCTCTGGGGAAAAATGGTTTCTTGGGCTAACTTGGGTCGGCCACCACCTGCTCATGGACACACCCACACAGCGGCTGCGTCTAACGGAAGACATCCGGGGAACTTGCTGTCATGCAGACTGGCTGAGTGTGGGTGCTCATGGTATCGTCCTACTGGGTGCATTTTGGGAACCAGAAGCAGAAGGCAGAGTAGGGCTGGAAGTGGCCAGGCCCACGCCAGGTTCCTCAGGCCCTGGGACTGAGCTGACCTGGGGAAGGTGGAAGAGAACACGGCGGGGGTTTTAAACTGCCCTGACCTACACTAGACTAGAAACTGGCCAGAAAGCAACAGGATCACCACCCATGGTGCCACTAAGGGCTGGGAAAGAGATTTGTGAGGAGTTGGCTGGTCACTTTCGGAGTCTGGAGGAAAATGAAGCCCTGTTATATTCACGCCCACTGGGCTGAAGCACACAGTAAACCTGTTCCGAAGAACATCAGGCACCCTTTCTATTTGAAGGCCTCCGTAGTGGGTTACATAGTGTCCTTCGAATATTTATGTCCTGCTGGAGTCTCAGAGTGTGACGCAGGAAATAGGGTCTTTGCAGAAGTATTAGTATCAGGATCGAGATGGTCATACTGGATTAGGGTGGTTCTCAAATCCAATGTAAATGTCCTCCTAAGAGATGGTCAAGGCCTCCCAGGGACACGGGGGGAGAAGGCCAAGATGCAGCCACAAGCCAAGGAACACCCGGGACCACCAGAAGCTGGAAGAGGCAAGGAAGGGTCCTCCCCTGGGGGCTTCGGAGGGAAGGTGGCCTTGCTGACCCCTGGATTTGGGACTTCTGGCCTCCGGGTCAGTGGGAGAGTAAATTCCTGTGGTTATAAGCCCCCCAGGTGTGTTGATTCTTTATGACAGCCCAGGAGACCAAGACCGCCTGATGCTAGAGTCCCTTGGGCAGAACAGGGTTCCCCATGTGGACCCAAACTGTGAATCCTACACACCCTGTTGATGAAGGTATAATGGATGCATGTGAACTTGAGACTCGCTAATTTTTGCGCTGGCGGCGGGTAATTAGTGAGAGGCTGTGAGACAGTCTTGACAGCTCAGATGCAGCATGGAGAGGGAGAGAGTGTGGAGGACAGGGGCAGTTTTAGGGGCACTGAGGGGCCGGAGGGTACAAGGAGGACCTGCAAAGCCCATTACCCACAAGAGTTAAGTCAGCTAGCAAAGCTGTGAAGGCCGAGAACAGGCCCTCGGGGAGTGCCGTCTTGGCAGACCCAGAAAAGAGCCCCTCAGCAGAGAGACTCTGCTGGGAGGACCCCAGCAAGGACCGAGCCTCCAGGCCCGGCACGCAGCCAGTGGCAGGGGCTGGACCTCGAGGTCCTCAGCAACCATTGTGCAGTTAACCGTCCCTACCTGGGGACAGCCCTGACATGCCAGGGGACTCCTGCTTCCTTCTCAGATGATCATGTACCTTTCCCAGAGCGCAAGTCTCTGCTGTGTGACCTTCACCTACTGGCTTCACCTCTCTTTGCCTGTTTTCTCAGCTACAAAATGGGGTAATAATTTGTCTTGTAAAACATTGTGGGGATTATGTGAGACAGCCCCCCACCCTGCCCCGGCGTCTTGCGCCATTCCCAGCACACAGCAAGCCCTGGGTTTGTTAGCCACCCGCGCTGTTAATGCCAGTGTTCACGACGTGGGTGCCCATCCACCCACCCACCCACTTTCATGCACTGAGCACTTCCTAGGTGTCTGGTTTTAATTCTCCCACAACTAAAGGGCAAAGCCATTTGAAGGATTAGCATTTAACAGGTGAGGCAACTGAGGCTGGGGAAGGCCAGGACGTTTCCCCAGAGTCACACAGATGGCAAAGGCAGGTTCAAATGCAAGGCCAGCTCCATCTGGTACCAGGCTCTTTGCTACCGACCCTCATAGTATGCGGGGTGGTTTGATGTGCTCTGCTGGTGAAATTTTTACTCCTAATAGTTAAGTATCTATTGAATGGTCTGCTAGAAAAATACAGGCTTCCTATTTACAGTGGCGATACTAGTTTTTCTTTTAAAACCCATTCACTTAGTGCTTGTTCCGGCAGAGTAAAGCAGAGGCGATGACGTGGCCCCTGAGCAAGGATGACATGAAAATCCGTGAAATGTTTCCTAGTTTCACGATGTTACATGTCAATTATGTCTTAATTAATTAAAGTGAACGTATTTAGCTGCACTATTTACAATATCTAACAGGTAGAAATAGCTTAGATGTCCATCAAAGGATGAATGAATAAACATGGTGTAATCATCAAATGGAGTTACTCAGTTATAAAAAAGAATAAAGTTCTGATACATGTTATAATGGGGATGAAGTGAGAGAAGTCAGACACGAAAGGCCACATGGTGTAGAATTCCATTTATATGAAGTGTCCAGGACACACGAATCCACAGATGCAGAAAGCTGATCAGCGGCTGTGAGGGGTTAAGGGAAGGTGGGAAGGGAGAGACTCCTTACAGCGGTGTGACGGGCTTGCTTCGGAACTAGACAGAGGTGCAGCTCTACCGCCCTGTGAACGTACTAAATGCCATTGAATGAGTCACCATTAAAATGGTTGATTTCGTGGTATGTGAATTCCACCTCAATAATAAACACATGAGTTTTCAAAAGGAAATTCATTTACTTCCAGAAAAATTAGAGAAAAATATGATGTCGGTCACTGCGCCGGGGGCGTGCGGGTCTGGGGAAGACTGTGAAGGTGGCATGCAGAAAATAAGGCACCATGTCATCCATGAAGAGTACAAGGGTCTTCTCAAGGGCCCAGTCTGGCAGAGTCTGCATCTTGCCCTTCTTTGTCTTTCCCCCGCTGCAGCCAGCTCAGTGCTTAAGAAATACTTGTTGAGTTCAGCTCAGCGCGGCTTAGTTAATTGAGTTAAGGCGAGCTGAGTCGCACTGAATGCACCAGCTGGCTGGTCTGGAGAACATCCAACTTGAAGATGTTAAGAATCACACTAATTCAATAAGCTCCTGCAAGGTAGTCTAAGTCATGAGACCGCGTGCCTTTCTTTACCTGACTCACGTGTGTTCTCGGGCGCCTTACGAGCCATAACACTGTGTAATATAATAGTTGTCTCCCAGAGTCCCCCATGTGTGTTTGCTGAAGACTCTGGGCAAGAGAGTGTGGGAGGGAAGTGAAAAGGAAGATACAGCAACCCTCAGGCTCAGCGGGAAGCCCCCTGGCAGTGGAAGGAAGGGCCTAAAAGGAGCAGAGAACTTTCTGTCTGCGCAGATGGGGCAACAACCTATGGGGGGGGGGGTCAAACTCATTCTCACCGGGGGCCACATCAGCCTCATGGTTGCCTGCAAAGGGCTTAATATAACCTTAGGACTGTATACATGTAACCACTTCTTAACAGTTAAGTGAGAACTTGGTGCTGCCGCCAGGTAGAAATAAGGTGCTGGAATGGATCAAACAAGGTGGGGGGCCGGATTTGGCCCGCAGGCCTTGTGTTTGCCACCTGTGACCTATATCTTTCTTGTCCAAAGTGTTGGTCATGTGTCTGGTGTCACGATATAACTCAGAGCCCATTCTCCTGACTCTGACTGCCTGAGCCTGAGCCTGGCTGAGAACCTCAGAGAAACCAACTCGTCTATCAGCATCTTCATCTTCTCACCTATAAAATGAGGGCAGTGATGGTACCTACTGTTTGGGGTTCCTGGGTGGAATCAATGAGATGGAATCTAGGAAGTGCTTAGCATGCTGTTCCAGGAACACCGTAAACACTCAGAGAGGTCCGCTGGGGCGAGTGGCGGGATCGGTGCTGCAGAGGGGTGTGTGCAAAAGACGTGGCGCGGCTGGTGTGCAGCTTTGCAGACCCGGAGGACCCAGCAGAGCCGTTGTTTGTAAACATCCTAAATGGAAGCACATGGCTCACTCGTGTAAGTTCTTCTGGAACGGTGACGTAAGCATCAGTACCAGCAAGCAGGGTGCAGCAGGAATCTGGATGTTTTTCTTCCTTCTGGCAGGATCCTACTACCTACAGAGAGCACCCCCGGCGGCTGCCTGCCCCGTGCAGGGAACCCCGAGACGAGACGAGAAAAAAGCTGCTAAAATGTTTCCTCTTTCTGCTCTGCTCTGGGAGGCTGCCCCATTAGTGCTCAGACCTGTGTCCTTGGCTGATGAATCAGGGAGGCGACAAGGAGCTGCATGGGGGGATCTCTGACCCACCCGCAAGGCTGCATGTGGGACGGCAGGACGCGGGTATGCGGAGCGCGATGTCACCGATTCGCTCTGCATTGTGTTGCTGCGTGTGCGTGCGTGTGCGGCCTTGGTCGGGTTCCTGCATCTCTCTGCGCTATTGTTCCTCATTTGTAACTGGGTGAGAGGGCAACAGAGCTGTTTGTTGGCAATGAAAGTGTGTAAAGGAAGTGAATATAAAAACAGATACAAGGATTGCTGCGTGGCTGAAGCAGGGGCAGGAGGGTTCCTGCAGCCACAGCCGCTGAGGTTGTCCCCTTCCTTCTCGCTCTCCCCCAGTCTTCCTCCCTCCAGCAGCTCCTAGGGCGCACATTTCGAAAACTGTTGACTAGAATGAATTCGCGGGGCAGGTGTGGGGCTGGAGTCTCAGAGCGGGATGGAACAGGAGGGGCTCCCTGAGGTGGTCTCCAGCCGCGTGGAGAAGGTAGGGGGCAGATCTGCGTGCAGGCCTGGCTGTGTGACTTGGGGGTGTAGCACATCAGGTCTTTCTGCCCGTCCAGCATTCATTCCTTCTTCTTCTGGTAAGAGCACCCCAATACTCTTTGGGGAACCATGCACTCTCCCTTGGCTAGGCTTTGGCAGTGGGCTTGTGGCTGGGGCCTGGACCATCAGATCGTTCCGCCCTCCTTGCCACAGTCATTGGTTCAGCAATGGACAGCTGACCTCTCGGACACCATCAGACCTAACCCTGGGACTTCACAGAAGTCACCAGGAGAAAGCCTGGATTTGAGTCTAGGATGACATAAAACAGGTGGAGAGAGCCAATCTGAAAAATGGAACCAGTGCGGGGGGTGGAAAGCAAAGCCAGAGAGATGGAGAGAGGCAAATTCCTGAAGACTTCATTGAGAGCCTAGATCCAGCCATGCCTGAAGCTAATACAGCCCTTGCTTCTCAGTCAAACACTCCAGTACGTTTTTATTCTGACTCACGTCCATTTGAGTGAGGCGTCTGTCACTTTGCAACGGAAACCTTATGACTAATACACGAGAGCAAGTTATCTCACCCTTTAAGTTTCAGTTTTCTCATCTGCTAAATGTCTCTAAAAATCTATAAACCTTACCTTTAAGTGGATCTATAAACACATATATTCTATTACAGCGGCAGTAGCAAGACATTATTAGCAAGAGTGGTAAAGTATTTTGAATATTTATTAGTTCTCAGGAAAGCAAAACAAGGATTGGCTAATATCAGGCCACTTTATGCTCTAAACATGGGTGGGGGTGCAGCAGACAAGTATGTGAAGGTTCATCACGGACGGGAGTAGGGAAAGCAGGAAGAGGCCGCGTATTAACGGGAAGATGCCTCGAGGAGGGAAGTCAGGCCTTGATTTTGGATTTTTCAGTTAAATGGGAGATGTGTGCAGGGGCTGGTGTTCCCACACTTCTGCAAGTGGGTCTGAGCCCGAGGAAATTCCCTCAGTCGTGTAAGTCCCCCGGCTCTCGGGGCCAGGGGAAACACAGGGGGGCAGTTGAGAGGGATTTGTTTAAGGACAGAAATGTTTGGAGGCCCGAGCTTTCCATCTGTGGGTGAACTCCTGACAGGCCATCGAGGTTCAACATCATGTGCACGGCCACGTCTTCCCTGGACAGACAGACCAGTCTTTTGTGGCCCGGGGGGAGTCCTGGGGACTGCCTCTTAGGACACTATTGTGGTCTGCTCAGGAGCCCTTGAAATCGAAAGCCCTGAGCTCCCCTCGTCACGGCCCTCGCACATAAATACCACCAGGGGGGATTTCCCACGGAATTTTCTGCAACCACTCAAATGTTTCATTTCCCATTGTTTGCCAGCCCCTCTCCGAGCCTCAACTGTCAAAGCAGCAGCAAACACAGGCTGCTTTTCCCCCAGGATCCCACAACGCTCGCTCTCACTTCCTCTCCACGTCGGGAAGCTGGAGTTGGCAGGATATGATCCGCTCGGCCAGGGAATAAGCTCTGTTAGTCAGCTAGTGAAGCAAGTCAGCGGAGGGAATACCCTCTCTACCCGGCCCAACCTGCCAGGGAGGCACGGCTCTGTGCCGTCCCCCTGGTTGTCATTATAATCGTGGCGACTAATAACTATATTTATGGAAAGAAAGACCTTCCACAAATTCAAAGCCCTTGACCGAACTATGTGAGGCAGCTGTTAAATTTTCACTTGTTAAAATATAGACTCAAATCATTATTTTTCTGGCCCAGAATATTTTAATGGGCTTCTAAGTTGTATTCCATAGAACCGTGTGTAGAGAAGTTCATCTTTATTGACTGACTGAACACATCTGTTTTAGGCACGCCCTGGGCTGGGCATTTGGGGGACCCAAATGTGAATAGGGTAGAGCTGCAAGGAGCCCCTGGTTTAGGGAGGTGCAGAGATTTCAAGGCAACTTGGCATATGAGAGTGACTGGGAGTTTATTCAGGAGAGGTAGGTTTGAGGGGTGAGTAGGAGTAGCCAGGTAGACACGTCTGTGACCTGTCACCAGCTGGCACCGTGAGCCCTAGTGGTGTGCATAAGTGGTGAGGCACTCGGACAAGGCTGAGCACCTGGAAATAGCCTGACTCTGTGAAGGTAAGGAACAGCAAAGATACCTGTACACATTGTCACCAGGGCCCGCCCTCTGCATGGCAGAGCTTGCCTTAATGTTGCATTTATTTGTGTAGCCACTCATTCATTGATCCATTCATCAAAGCCACAAATACTGACTGATTTCATTAGGCTGTGTCAGGTAGAGGCTAGGTGGTAGGGACACAGAGGTGACCAAAATCAACCAGGTACCTCTCCTCCTGGAGTCTCCATCCCAGCAGGGCAGACAGCCATTAAATAGCACCTGTATCAAAGAATAAGGAAATACAGAACGCAGTACAAGACAGGCTAATGTACCTGTGAGACTCTGTCTGCCCCTCACCTACCGGCCCCTCACTTTATGCCAAGTGCTGTGGGGGCTATGGAGTTGGGTCGACACATCTTGTGCAGAAAAACCCTGAGGACAGAGCGGAGCTCCCGCCAGACAGAGGCCAGGGGGTGGTGACGATGGCACTTTCCTGGTACCTCTTACTCCCATGGGCTCCCTGGATCCTGGATCCTATACCTATTTTTACGACAACAGAAATGGAATCTGAGTGAAGTGGCATTTTATTTTCCCAAAGCCGTGTTGTATGTCAGTATAAAGGAAAGGAAAACACGAAATTCCACCCGGAAGGGAAACAGGGGCCCTTGGGACAGCCCAGTCCCAGAAGGTGGAGATTGGGGAAATTTTAACAAAGGGCGTGAGATCCAACTCACGTCTCTTCCAGGGGAACCCCTTTCCTCTCCGCCTCTGCACATGCGGGCCAGGGTGTGTGACCTGAAGTCACCAGATCCAGCACTCTTCTCTGCCTCTGATATCCCAGATGTCACCATAATCCTTCAAGGGGGGTATTAAAACTCCTGTTTTCAAGCTGAGGAGGTTGAATCCCTGGCCACACACAACTAAGACAGTAGCAGAGCCAGAACTGGAACTCTGTCCTGATACCAGGACCTGTGGAGCTTGAGACACCCAGAGCTGCCTCCCAGGGGTGGGGTGGGGATTTAGGAGCAGGAGGGGCCTGCAGGATGCTGGGGGAGGTGACCTGGGGAGGCAGGGCCCCTGGGCAGAGGCTGCAGCTGCCCAGGACTTCAGCCCAGCCCGCCCACTTTTTAATAAGGTGGCATCCCTGACAGACACTCCTGTCCCTTTCCTGTGCTGGCCATCCTAACCCAATAAATAAAGTCTTAGAGCAACGTGACCCGAGCCAGGCAGTAAATGATGGCACTGTCAGCTGTACACGACTGTTGAAACAAACACACACTGTAATCATCGTGCTGTACGGGGAGAAAGACATTTGGCAAATGAGATTCCATTTTCACATTGGTTTGTGCTGAGCATATAAATTTCCTGCAGGCCGGCCAGCGTTGGGGATGTGTAATTGATTGCCTGCATTATAATAAACAAGCCGTGACAGGTGATCATTCATCATATTCCGCTGAACGTTCCAGCACACCAGAAAACGGAGGAAGAGAGGGAACGCGGGAGCGAGGGGAGAGGAGAGGAGTCGCCTGGGGGAGGGGAGGGGGTCGGAAAGACCGAGTGTTCCCGACAGACCAAAACCTGGGGAAGGGGCGGAGAGAGAATCCGCAGAGCGGGCTAGGGAAAAGTGAAAGCAATTACTATAATTCTTTTGATTATCTAATTTGTTCTCTCTGGTCTTCGTTAGATGACCCTCCCCCCACCCCTCTCCAACATAGGAGGTCCCCCTCGGGGACTTGGGAAGGCACAGAGAATGCTCCTCCCAAGATTGGGGGGAGGGAGGGGGGAGGCGAGATGGGGGAGGGGCTGCTTCTAGTTGTAACCGGAGTAGATACATCGGGGAAAACCTCTGGAGGACTCTGCGTGTGTGTGCGTGCGTGTGTGTGTGTGTGTGTGTGTGTGTTTTCGTTCGCATGTTCGCGCGCCCGCCCGCCTGTGCGCGCACACGCGTGTGTGCCGGACTCAGCTTCTCTTTTGCTCTGTGATGTCTCTAGTCGGATGAATAGGAACCAGTCTCTTTAAATTAAAAAAAAAAAAAAAAAAATAAGGGTGTTTGGGGGGGGGTGTGAAAAGTTCCTTTTATTGAAGAAAAAAGAATCCAAGTTGGCATCGGGTCTGGTTCCAGAAGCCTGTCACATGGTGCTGCCCCTTGTCCCGGCCCCAGCCCCTCGCTCTGCCCTTGGCCCGGGGCTGGGGGTCGAACGGCAGCTGCTGGGAAGCACTCTCCTCTCCCAGCGCCTAGACAGACAGGAGGCGGAAGCGCGCTGGCATCTGAAGGACAGAAAGACAAATGAAGAGCTCTCCAGCCAGCACTCGCCTTAAATAAGTACTTACATTATGCAAAAGCCGAGGCCCTCAACAAGAGGGTGAGTGGAGAGCGGCACAGGGAGGGGCTCGTCTCAGACTAGTCTCCCCAGTTCTCACCTTGCTAATTTCCAGCCCCCATCCCCCCCATCCCCACCTAGCAAGTCTCCTTGCCTCGGTTCCTGGGCATCGAATGCGTAGCGTAGATGGGAGACTCCAACCCGGGAGCTGGGTGTTCAGGGGGCATGGCCCGCGCTAACATCGGGGGCGGAGCCTGGGTAGGGCTGAGCCGGGGGCGGGGCCGGCGCTGGAGGGGGCGGGGCAAGTATAGAAGAAAGACCGGAGCGTTGTGGGCGACTCTGCTGCTCAGCTCAAGCTGCTTCCAAGAGTCCTCTGCCTTTTTGTCATAGCCTTAGCAAGTCTAACCTATTACCTTCGAGATTATTGTAAAGTCACTGCTTTTGGAGAATCTGTTGAAGGGGCCCCCTTCTAAAAGCTGTGATCTCAGCCCCAGCACCGTCCCTGGGTGATCTGTGTTGTCTTAGAAAGATTGACAAGTCGTCGGGGTGTCTCCAGAATCCGGGGAGATAGCTAGGATGGGTGCTGTTGTCCCAGTATGCGTATTTCTTCCCATCTCCCCCCAGTAACCCCTCAAGTAGGTCTCAGGGCACGATTTTACAGGGGAGGAAACCAAGGCACAAGAAATGAAGTTACTTATTCCAGGTCTGTCAGCCAAAAAAAATTTGTGTGTTTGTGTATACATGGAATATTTTCTTTTTTTTTTTATTGTTGTTCAAGTACAGTTGTCTGCCTTTTTCCCCCACTACTCCCCCCCACCCCAGCCATCCCCACCTCCCTCCCCTGATTCCACCCCCCTCTAAAAAATTTTTAATTAAATCCAAGGGTCTTCTTTCAGTACACTTGCCTGCACCCCTATGAAGGCACACACGTCCTCCCTCCAGGCCCCGTGAGGGAGAGCAAAACTGCGTGTGAGGGAGCCCAGTTGGGTCTGTTTGGAATGAGAGTGTAGCCAAGCCCTTACCAAGCCCCCTTGCTTTTGCCAGCTATGTGTTCCTCAAATCTGCCCGCTTCCCTCCACCGCCACTGTAACCCCTGGTCCAAGACATCCCTGTCCAGTATCATGGCTCCCACTTCCTCGTTGGGCCCCTCCTACCCGGTGCCCACTCCCATCCATTCTTTACCAGTCACCAGGATGACCCGGTCACTGTCCCCCCAGCATGAAAGCGCTGTCCAGTCCCTTCACCAGAGGGCTTGGCCTGCCCCCCTAGCTCCATCTTTTTAAAAATTATCGTTATTAGTATAGTAAAATACAGACAGCATAAAACTCACCATGCTAACCATTTAAAAGTGTGGATTCACACTGCTGTGTGTGCATCCCTACTCTCAAATCCAGAACTTTTCATCACCCCAAATGGAAACCCCTTACCCATCCTGGTCACTTCCCATTCCACCCTTCTCCCAGCCCCTGGCAAACCACCAATCTATTTCATATAAACGGAGCCCTACAACATGCGGAATTTTATGACTTCTTTCACTTAGCACAGCGTTTTTAATGCTCATCCGCATTGCAGCATGTGTCAGAACTTATTCCTTGTTGTGGTTGAGTAATATTCCGTTGTATGGATGGACCACCTTTTATATATCCACCGGTGACCATTTGGGTTGTTTCCAACTCTGGGCTCTTGTAAATAGTGCCCCGAGGAACAAGTGTGCACAAGTTTTTGTTTGAACATCTGTTTTCAGTTCTTTTGGTGTATACTTAGGAGTGGAATTGCTGGGTCATGTGGTGATTCTATGTTTAACTCATTGAGAAAAGGCCAGACTGTTTTCCACGGTGACAGCACCATTTTGCATTCTCACTAGCAGAGCAGAAGGGTTCCCGTTCTCCACATCCTTGCCAACACTTGTTATTCTCCATTTTTTTATGGCCATCCTAGTTGGATGTGCCTAGCTCCATCTCTTAATTCTCTCCCCCACCGCTTCTTACTACTCTGGTCTTTCGCATCCTCAAATTCACCACTTTTTCTTAAAAGGGGCCGTCACACATACAGAGATTCCGCTTTTCTCCTCTCCAAAGCTAGATCCACTCCCCCTATGATGATGCATCGCTGTCCCATTGCCTTCCTTTCATAGTTCCCAACTCGGTTGAAAATTTACATCTCCTTGGGTGAGTACTGATTAATGTCCATCTTCTTGACTTGACTATAACCGCCCTCCCCCCACCGCCTGGCAGGGACAATTCTGCATCCCCGCACTTAGCATGGTCCCAGGTATTCTAGGTATTCTAGGTACTCAATAAATATTTGATGAAGGGTGAGTGAACAATGAGTAAGATCCAAGTTTGGGTCCTATGTCCTTAGTGAATTTCCCTTTTCATTTTTCACTGCTCAGTGGAGTTAGCAGACCCCGATAAATTAGAAATGGAAAAACCTCCTTTGTCCATAAGGAACTTGGAGGATGATGGGATTCTGGTTACAGAGTAAAATTCACTAAAGTCTCCCATCAGAGCCCGGGTGACTCTGGCACGGGATTCTGTGTCTTGCGTGGGAATTGTGTCTGTTCTGCCCTGCAGTGCTGCAGAAGGTTCAGGAACTTGAAGTATATTTGCTCAGCGTAAACATGACCCTTTGCATGACAGGGTGATCCCTGTGTTTGCCAAGCCATTAATTTTTATGTAATAACAGCGACCACAACCAACCGCATTTCCCCCCCATTCTGAGTCGTTCTTAAGGTCGGATCTGTGGGACGGTGAGAGACAAAAACCATATAAACTCGAATGGAGGGGTGAGTTCTCTGTGTTTACAGCTTAGCTCCTACACACGCTCCAAAGTACTGAAAATAGAGGATTAAAAATTCATGCAGCGAGTTTCTTCCAAGGAACTCCAAATGCTTCCGACGGTCTTCATCCTTGTGCAGTCATTAGTGGTCGGGTACCACCATGCCCATCTCGAAGAGAGGGAAACGGAGGCCCACAGAGAGGAGGCTAGTTGGCCACCCCCCCCCCCAGTAAGGGAGCAGCAGGCTCCAGCAGAGTCCCTCCCACCTATCTTCCCAGTCCATGCCCTCTCCATTAGCTTGATTAGGACAATTGATTTATTCATTCTTAGTGGTGAGAGGGAAAAAAACCCAACATGCCATTTGTGTGATATAAATATCTCTGGAAAAAGCTAAAAAACATTGTGTCATACATATTTTCTTAATACCACAGTTAATCACACATGTCCAAGAGCACAGTTCCATCAGCTGAGGAGGGGGATGGGGCAGGGGGACTCAGGAGAGATTTGGTTCCAGAATCCTCAGTCCCAGCTGAAGACACACTGGTGGTTTTTTTCTTTAGTGTATTGCTTTTAGAGTATTTAGCGTATCGCTCCTGCAGGTCACAGAAGGCTGGTGTCAGGCCAGAACATCAGGAGGTTGGGAAGCAAGGGGGCCGGGACATCTGTTAAACTGGCCAACTCCCAAAGGAAAAAATAAGGATTGTCGTCTTCTCACTCGATACGTTCCCTGGACTCACAGAAGGATTTGGATCTCCACATGGCTTCTCTTCCTCCACCCCAACCCGCACCCCCCCGCCCCGCCCCAACCGCCTCCATCATTAAAGACCCTGAATTCCAGTGATTCTACTGTTAGGAATGTAGCCCAAGGAAATAATTAGAGGCAGGTAAAAAGATTTAGTGACAGGGAGTTCCTCATAACAGGTAGACTCTGGTGGAAGAAACCACCTCCAGAGCCAGCCCAGCAGAGGTGATCAATAAGTAAATTACGTGGCTAATCCCCGACAGCCCTGCTCAGATTCTAAAAGAAAAAGAGACTGGAAGGGTATAAACCAAGGCGTCCGCAGAGTCTGTCACTGGGTGTGGAAATGGCGGTGGGTTTTTTTTCCTTTCCTGTAGTGAGTTCTTGTTTGGGGAAGATCTATTTCAAACCAGCTCACCTCTGGTGGATGCTAACCGAAGTTTTGTGAAATCACTAAGATTTAGAAGTCATAAGTGGCAGAGGATGGGCATGGACATAAAGGCCTACAGGCAAATCAGGGGTAGGAAGGAGGGCAGCCCGACCCGAGTGGGGGGTTGCAGATGCTGAGTGCTGAGAACCACGGTGGATGTGTGGGTTGGGGACAGACTGTGTATCTTCTTAAAGTCAAAGAGAGGAAGGCATGCTGGCTGTGACAGGAAACTGGGAGCCACTGTAGATTCTTGAAAAAGAAACGACACAGGCCATTCCAAGTCAGACCAAGAAGAGTCAGTCCAAGAAGGGAGTGAGCTGGGAGTGAATCTGACAGTCTCATAATTCTTGTATGGCAGGGTCTCATTTCATCGGCTTCAGGGGCAGAGGGCTTTGATGAATCACAGAACTCTAGCGAAGTGTTGAGATTGCGTTCATTTGCTAGGTAGGACAGCTGCAGCTTAAAGAGTTAAACAGACTATTCCGAAACACACAGCAAGGTGGTGGCCAAGTTGGGACTGGCAGCCAGGGGTCCTGTATTCCCAGCTCCAGGCCCAGCCCACCTCTCTGCTGCTCGATCCCAATTCTGAGATGTTAACCCCACGTACAGCCTCCTGGGAGAACTAAAGAGCCTGGTGGCCTTCCTTGGAGTTCCGCCCCATACCCCATCTTTCCATCCATCCATCCAGCCCTTACAAAGCACCTATTAGGAGATGGACGTGCTAAGTGTGAGTGCGGTGGAAGGGAGAGGATGGTGGTACATAGTAGACACTCAATGAATATTTGGGGATGTGGAGGAAGGAAGGGGGAGAGGGAAGAATAGCTCCTGCCCCCAAATTGCTAGAGACCTAATTTGGGAAGCAGATATGACCTTACACGGGGGACGAAAGCCATGCTTTCGCAGGGTTATGAACTCGTGTTACCCAGGCCCAGGCAGGACGCAGAACAGGACCACACTAAAAAAAAAAAAGTCGACTTCCAACTGCTTTTATAAAAATTCTTTAATTTAACTAACATTTGGAGAACCCTTAAAATGGGCCAGATCAGGGGATTAAAAGTTCGAGGATTTCTCCGCAGATCACACAGGACACCCAAAATGGACAGGAATAGGGACCCGTAGAAGGAGAGAAGCCAAGGCGTCACCAGGCACCCAGAAAGGACCAATGTCGTTAGTTTCTTGGAATAACTTCGACCTCTTTTTCAAACTCCAGCCAGTCGGTTTGATTTTTCCTTCGGTGCACCGGTCCTGACTGGGGGGAGGGCCCCCCCCACCCCCCTCCGAGAGTGCCACAGTCAGAGGCTCCCACCAGCCCCGCCCTTCTCCATTTCCCTTTTCCAGTTATTCAGGCTTCTGGGGCCATTTCAGCCTCGCGTTGCCAAGTGAACATAAATCCAGAGGCCGCAGCTCCGGGCTCTTTGAGAAACACCGAGGGACTTTGCAGAGCCTCTCCAGGGGCTGCATGGGGAGGGGCGGGCAAAGAGGCACAAGGAGAAAGTTCCATGTGGTTCTTTTAATCACCGGGTGGAAGGAGAGAGAAGAAAGTTCCAACAGAGCCCCGCCAGCCCGGCCAAGAAGCCAGCTCTGAGCTCCACTGTTTAAGCAACTGCTGTTGGCATGGCCAGGGTTTGTCTTGGCCCAAACCTGTCCTGGGAAACAAGAGAAGCTCACGCTCTTGGAATTCGCTCCCTTAACGATTCACTCAGCAACTTGGCTTCAGTGGACAATTTTTAAAAAAAAAGAACAAGGGAAGAAAAGAAGAGAGGAGGGAAGGGAAGCCATCGAGCCATCGGCTGAGTGTGCACTCCCCAAACTCACCAGCTTGGGCAGGGCCCTGTGGTGGTGGGGAGACCCCCGTTGGGAGCCTGTCTGTGAACCACAGCTTCCTTTGGTGGGATTCTTGGTGAGATGGAGAGGCAGCGATCTGGGAAGGTGTGGATCTGACGCTGTGTGTTGCATCCTGCAGACTTTGGAGCGGGGCGCTGGAGAAACAACAGAAGGTGTCACTCAAACAGGTGTCTTTTACTGAGTGCTTTTCATGCACCTGCACGGCATCACCCCTAACCTCATGGGGTCCTCACAGAGACCCCCCAGGGCGGCCTCCTCAGCCCCAGTGTACATACAAGAGAGCCGAGTCCTTACTGTTACTGACCCACCCATGGGCACACGCACAGCTAATGGGGAGGGGGAATCCCAATGTGAATCTGATTTCCCCTGACTCCCTCCTCCTCAGGGCCATGTTCTGGCCCCCTCTCCCTCCGGCCTCATTTATTGCTTGATCTCCACGTGTCATCACCGCATCCTCCCCAATGACACGGAAAAATGGAACAGTCATTCATTCAATCACAGGACAAGAGAGGACACTGACCCCAGGAGGCGTCCTTCCCAGCTGGGCTCCTGAGGCCCTCTGCAGCCCTGGGTGCTTGTGGACACACTGTGGGAAAATGCCACTGGATTAAGAGGGGGCGCTAACCCTGGGTCCTCAGATCCATCGTGGGGGCACAGGTAGATTCAAGGGGCCACGAGTTTAGCTGGAAAAAGAAAATCTCAACTTTCACCACCCTCTGCTAGAAAGGCGGCATTTTATTCTGTTAGGAATGCAGGTGACAAACCCCTGTAGTAATGGCAGTTCCGGGGACTTAGACTCCTGCAAATTACAGACACTTTCGTGTCACCAACAGTCGGTGCAGAGACATCAGACTCCGGTTTGTGCTCCTCACAACACGGAGACTGCGGCAGGAACCAGCCGAGGGGCCGGATCTCGTTATGAAGGCACAGGGAAGAAGCTGCCGCGTCGCCGTTTCACACACTCGTTTTCCGTACTTTGATATCGGCATCACAGTATCATTGGTTTCCTTGGCAATCCCACATGCTTTATTTTATGCATTGAAAAGCAACGCATGGTTCCGAAGAGGAATCCAGAACTCCCCAGGGTTCCATGGCCCCGTGACCTGGGTGGGAGCTGAGGGGAAGCTACTGCTCTGGAAAAATTGGCAGCCTGGTAGGGCAATGAGACAGATACACACCTGAATGTGCCACCTCAGGTGTAAAAGGCCAACTAAGCTCATTGTGGGCAAGGACTACATTATTTTTTACCGTTCTATCCATAGCACCCAAAACAGTGCCTGCTAAGCAGTAGGGCAAGGTCATCAACAAAGGAGGCCAAGTGCATGGACGGGCTCAACCCTCTTCACTTACACCTCTAGTCACTAGCAAGCTGAGTGGTCTTGGGTGAGTGGGGATCGCCTTTCTGTGCCTCGATTTCCTTATCTGGAAGGTGGGCTTATCAGAAGCTTTCTCTCCTTGTGTGACACAGCCCAGTGAGAAGAAAGGAGTGTGCCTGGCCCTGGGCTTCTCCTACAGTGTGGCAAAGGTCAGTTCAACCTGACCGCAGCCCCAGTGGCCCTCCGACCTCTCTCCTCTGGGAGATCAGCTCTGAGAAAGCTTCTCTGCACGCTGCAACCCTGGGGAGCAGGCGAGTCCCCCAGGAAGGGTCTGCCTCGGAGCTCACAGCCGAGAGGTCAGTCGCCATGGGTCTGTCTGTCCCCTTTGGCATCTGATAATCCTGATGTCCGGTACCACCTCCACGGAGAAAGCACTGCCCTGCCTCTGCTGTCCCTGGTGGAGGCAGGGCAGGCGGGGGGCAGTGGAGGAATGGACACGCAGGCCCCTCGGCCCCCTGACCCACCGGCCACCCAGGTGGTAGGGGTCGTGAGCAGAGAACGCCTGCCTCATCTTGCCAGGGATCGCTTCACCACCACGCTCCTGCTCATATGCTTGCTCGGAAGATGCCTGTGTCTATGAGAGCTGGTAAGGACCTGGAACAGCCTTTGAAGGTATCTGGCCAACTGAATTTAATTAAACTACAGTTGCAGAAGCCAGCAGCCTTTTTCTAAGAAAGCAATACAACGTCTAAAAGTCCCCTGACACTCCCGCGCAGCCCATTTCCTGCGCTTCAGACCATGTCATAAAACTGTCCATGGGGTGTTTCCTCTCGTGAGGGATCCGGTTGGCAAGACATTTAAAAAAAAAAAGCATCGCCGTCTCATCTCCCTGAGGTCAGGAGCATCACGCCCCTCTCCTAACACCACACTCATTCTTGCTTCCCAAACCTGGAGTAACAGGACCTTCACCTTGTCGTCTGGGTTTCTTGGATGGCCCCAGAGCCCGTCATCTCAGAGAGTCACGCTCCCACCAGCTCCAGACTAGGGCAGCGTCACACGCGGGAGCCAAATGTTGATGGTGGCACCGTACGAAGTGGAACAAGGAAAACTCTGCTTCCCAACGTACCAATCAGCCATTCACCCTTCACCGTTGAGCCCTGATGATGTGCCAGGGGCTGAGGAGAGGATGGTGGACAGGGCAGCACCGCCCCAGCTTCATGGGGCTTCACAGGGTCCAGGGAGAGGGAGAGAATCAGCACATAAGCAAATGAAGACATAAAACAGTTACAGATTGTTATATCCTCATGAAGAAGAAAGAAACAGATGGCTGGAGAGGAGTGGAGGGATATTCTTAGATAAAGTGGAAGAAAATCTCTGGGAGGAAGCGACGTTCAAGCTGAGACTTACAGGATGAGACGGAGCCAGCCCTGCGAAGAACCAGGGTAAGACTATCCCAAAGCAGCGGGAGTGGCAAGTGCAAAGGCCCTGGCGAAAGGCAAGGCGCAGGCCCCACCGGGGCCCTGGGGCCGTTTTAAAGAGTTTGGATTTTACTTAAGGGGTTGGGGGTGGACAGGCAGAGATGTCCATGGGAATCTGTTGGGTGAATGGATAATTCATAAATAGTCCCTCATGAGGAACCTTAGCCATCAAAGTCTTCGGCTGTTACATCCCTGTCTGAATTTCCCCAGGACTCATTACCGCTGTCACTTACCTGGTCCTTTTGTATACATGCCTGTAAATGAGCCCCAGAGAACCATTATCCAAGACCTAGGCTTGGGTCTGCCAGTGCCCGCGCTTCCTAAGTCCAAGAGGGTCCCGTGTCCACTGTGCTCTCTGTAGGGGACATGCCTTGGTGCACCATGTGGAATTTGGATGAAACAGGGCCACCGGAGCTGTGCAGTGGGGGGTTCCGGCCCCACTTCGCTGTCTGCATGACCGAGCTCTCCCTTTCATGGTGTAAGTAAGAGGGTCATGCCCTACCTCCCTGCCAGGGCTTCTGAGAACTTCCAGACTAAGGAAGTGAAAGCACAGTATTTGAAGTTGGTAATGAAGGGTCCCTTAACTGGGGTCCATGGATGGCCTTCAGGGGTCAGTGGAGCCCCTGAAATTGTGAAGTATATGTGGTATGCCTGCAAACACCAGGACCCAAAACTCCCCCCGCGGTCTCTCAGAGACTCATGATCCATGAAGGCTTAAAAGTTAGCATTGGCCTGACGTTGGAACTGCCCTTGGTCCTTGAAGTCACTCTCTTGCTCTTACCACAGTTAAACGTTTGCTTGTCGGGGCCCCGAGTATGTGAGCGCATTCAGGGCAGGAGGCTGTCTGCGTCGACCCTTCCGTCTCACCTTCTGCCAGGCTAACCGGCTAACCGCTGGCTTCCCACAGACCGGGGCTGCCCAGCTGCATCCATCAGCCCAGGGCCAAGCCCTCCGTGCTGAGCACCCAGGGGGCCCCCAGGTCCCTGCTGCCCCAGCAGCTGAGAGTGGGTGTAACGAGCTAAATCAATGTGTGCTTTTCTCCAGCCAGCGTTTGCCTTGCTCCTCCCAGGTAATAAGATGCCTTAACCCAGATACAGTGTTTGCAAGCTGCTCCCCGCCCCCAGGAGCAATAGCTAATAGGGGCGCTGGCAGGGGGGTTTCAGGCACCATGTTAGGCCCCTGGGGAAGACGTTCTCGTTTGCGGGAAGAGGAGATGCAAGAGCTTTTAGCTTCCACCCACCCACAGAAGGTTGACCCTGAGTTCCACACATATCCAGCATAGAACCTAGCACATTACAGGCACTTAACAAAAGCAATAAATAAATAATGGTCATTTCCAGCCCGTCCACCCACCACACCCTCCAGGGATCTTAAGCAGTGTACTCATTCCTAACTGGTTCCCCCACCTCTTCCTGACAAGTAACAAAGTTAATGATACCTTGTGTTGATGTTGCATCTCCTCAAAAGCTGCAACACTTGGCTGTCATTATCTCTTCCTCATCCTTTCTGAGTTAGATTAACATGTGCGGGTGGGGTCTTCTATACCCACCCCCATACCCACCTCCTGCCAAATCCTGGTTATTTCAAGAAAATGAGGCTAGGAGACGAAATTCTTTGCCTATATCTGCACATCACAGGCAGGGGGGTTAGGAATAAGGACAGCCCCCCCAGACCACTGGTCCTGAAATGAGTCTGTCCTAACACTATCGAGAACTTTTTTTGCCTGGAGGAAAGGCAGATCTTTCTAATAGCGCCTCAGTTCCGAGGTTGGAGAAGATCCCCTTGCTCAGGAAGATACCCACCGGGAAGAGGAGGTCTCCAACCCTGTTGAATGCAGCTGGACCCTGAGAACTTGCTGCCACCAGGACCACAGCCCATTCAGATGAAGTCCCTCCAGCACCGCACGTAGAAATGGGTGTGAGTTAGGGATTCTGGGTGGGCTCAGAGCTGCATGGCAGACTTTGATTTACCCACCTTTCTCGGCTTCCAGAACAAAGCCCACCGTGGTGAGAAGCTACACAATTGGAAGACATGTGGCCCGGGGAAACCAAGAGGCCGGTTCCCGGCTCTAATTAGCTGGAGAGAGCATGAGTTTGTGAGGACCTCGGTTGTTTCATCCGTGAAGTGGGTTTACTATTAGATACCCTAGGTGCCTTATTAGGAGGTCGGCATCACAGAGCAAAATAACAGATACCAAAGTGCTTCGAAAAAATTAGAAGCACTATTGAGATGCTGCTGCTGGGAATCTGGCGATTCAGGCCAGACGTAGTCTGCTGCCTGAGGATCCCCTGCAGAGTTTTAGAGCCAGAGGGGACTCTCTCATTTTCCAGAAGAGACCCGAAGAAGGCAAGTGAGTGTGGTAGGCTGAAAAGTACCCCCTCCCCCAAAGAGACAGCCCTATCAAACACCTGGGACCTGCGAAGATGACCTCACTTGGGACAAGTTTCTTTGGACATGTTAAGCATCTTGCAGTGAGGAGATCACCCTAAATAAGCCCCGTAGGCCCCAAATGAGATCACATACAAAGAACAGACGCATCTAGAAGAAGAGCGAGCACGTGACCACAGAGGCAGGGAGTGGAGTGAAGCATCCACAAGGTCAGGAACACCTTGGGACCACCAGAAGCTGGAAGAAGCAAGGAAGGATTCTCCCCTAGGGCCTTTGGCGGGAGCATGGCCCCTGCTCACACTCTGATGTTGGCTTTCTGGCCTCCTGAACTGTGAGAGGATACATTTCTGTTGTTTTAAGCCACCCAACTTGGTGAAAATTCGTTGCAACAGACCTAGGAAACTAATGCAGGAGGTGTGCACACTCACATCCCACATTGACGCTGGAGCCTGGCTCTGGGTCCAGCGTGTGTCTTGTCACATCCCAGGCTGTGAGCCCCTCTCTCTGTGTGCCCTGCTGAAAGTCCAGGGTCTGGAGCTGGCAGGTGAGAAGGCAGGGCCGGACCCAGCAGTCCAGGTAGGGCATGTTCCATGTGGCCCAGGGGTTGCCAAGACTCAGATGCCCGAAGGAGCTCGGCAGCCATCTGCAAACTAGTTAGTGAGGCAGCTGCCCCGAGCCTAACACTGGGGCAGCCTTAATGCCAGTCCAAACGCCACTGTTAACAATTCTTGTAGCGCAAAGAGCCTTTTCGCTGTGGGAGGGCTTCTGGCCCACAGATACTGGCTTTAGGGAAAATAGAAGGAGTAAGTTTCTATCCTATTCCTGTGGCTTTCTCTGTGAGGCCAAGGGGCCAAACACGAGAGCTTCTTGAGTCATTCCATGGGTTTTCTGTATTTCTTTGAGAATGGAGGCTGGATAAGCCCCTTTCGGCGAGGCGGGCCGGGGTAAGCAGGAGGCTACAGCTGGCCACCAGCGTGAAGGACAACGTTTCCCGAGCGTTCCAGAAACCAGAGATGGGATGGCTGTCTGGCATCACTTAAACATCAGGTCGTTCCAGGAAAGTTTCTGCAGACCCACTGTGTTCAGCCTGACGGGGAGTGGCAGGGCAGGAGTCAGAAGCAGTGTCTGCCGTTCAGGCACAGTCAGCCCACCCAGCACCCACCCTGTGCCAGCCCCTTCCAAACACGACGTCACTTATTGAGGGCTACCGCTCGGCCAGGAACGGTTACGTTCAAGTACATTCCTACAACTAATAATAGCAGACACGAATTGATCTCTTGCTATGTGCCAAGCAGGCGGGGGTTGTTTTGTGAGTTATTGGAGTTAGACCCCTAGCAGTCTCTCCCAGCTGCACCATCCAGATGGGGACACAGGGGCACAGAGAGCTGTGACTCCCCCAGTTACTAAGTGGTGGACGAGGGGTTGGAGCTTGCCCAGGTTCGAGAGCAGATGCTTTTAATCATGCTGCCTGCTTACTAATTTTCAGAATATCCCTGTAAATACTTACTTTAGCCCCATTTTACAGATAAGAAACCTGAGGTTCTGAGAGGTTTTTATTGTTAGTGCTACTGGGTGGTCAGAACAGTTGGCTTCAAAAGTTAAGGGGCCCCCAAAACCCACTGACCCAGATGAATGGTACTTTAATGCACTATTTTTTAAAACTGAAAATTAATGTCCAAAAGTCCACAATGAACGAAACATCTACAACTTAAAGACAGGACTGCACCTGCTAGTCGCAAAACCTCACCTGCCACACCAGGATCCCAGTCTAGTCTTTATTTAAAATTTTCGTAATTTGTTCATCAGTGATTCTTTTTGGCATTAGTTTTCAGTTCTTAGAAATGTTGTATTGAAATATTACGCATCCTGATCGCTGAGATTTTGGGCCGGTCCTTCAGTTTTGTACCGCAGTGGCCGCTCACTTGTCTCGCCCCAGCAGCACCCTGCAGTGTTTGTCACCGCGCCCCCGCTGAGCTCACTCTGTGCTGGGCTGTCCCCCCCCTGCAGTGCTTTCCATCGGCCCAACAGTCCTAGGAGGCCAGCGTGGTCTGGTTTTACAACTGAGATACTGTGGATCAGAGAGGTCGAAAGCTTTGTTTAAGGTCACACAGCTGAGGGGTGGGAACCTGAACCCAGCTAAGCTTCCTGGACAGAGGAAGGAGGGAGCTCCCAGGGCTGGGAACCCGCCAGGAGCCAGTGGGGTACTGGGGATTGTCGAGTATCCAGGGAATTCTTGTGGGATGTGGGAGGTGGGACTTCATGACCTCCGTGGTCCCAGCACCACTGGATTCCAGCCTTCCACGGTCCTATTGTTTCCTAAGAAATGCCCGGTGACTCGGTGACTCAGTGACTGGGTGGGAAGCTGAGCCTGAGCCCCAGCCTGGGCCCCACACCTGAGCCTGGGGAGCCCAGGAGGGAGCTGGAAATGGGTGTCCACAGGCCCTGCGTGCGGAGTCTTGCTCCTCACCGTGCCAGAGAGGCCTTGGGAGGGAGATTTCGTTGCGTGGCAGGAAAGCTGTTGGTAATAAGCAGAATTGAGTTTTAATGGGGTTCGCACCAGATAGAACAGAAATCAAATTAGGGCCTAATTGGCATGCACGAGGCAGGGAGAACAGTGCAGCTGCCCTGGGGACACCGCGTCCAGCCTGCAGGGGACCCAACGCACAGTGACTGGCGGTGACCCTCTCCACAGGTGATGCCTTCTCTCCCCACCCTTGCACCCCTGCACCAGCCCCACCCCTGGAGAGCCTAGGCCTGGCCCGGGAACAAGCATCTCAGTGCCCGGAGGGGCTGCGTGGGGAGGGAGTGGGGACAGGCTCCAGGAGCCACTCTCAGCACCAGCCCCTGACCTTGGCCCCACTCCTTGAAAACACTCCAGTAACATTCACGGCTTTTTGGCTTTGTATGGATGGAAAAGAACAGGCGCAGGGGAGGTGGTCAGGGGAAAGGACAGGAGGAGAAGAGTTAGCAGCAGAAGGAAGGAAAGCGCCGCGCTTATTAATAATTAATAGCAGTTGTAGCAATAGTAATACTGGGCGCTGGCCTGGGCCAGGTCTTCTGCTGGCGTGTGGCACTGATTTTCATCACGACTCCTATGAGGTTTGGTGTGCCACTTCCTCTCCATTTGAGTGGTGAGGAATCAGAGCACAGAGAGGTTGAGTAGCTTACCCAGAGTTACCCAGCCAGGATACCTTGGAGTGGATGCTCCGACCCAGGGCTGGGTAACTCCAGAGGTTATGTTTGTATCTCTTTCTGCCCAAACCATGTGAGTACTTAATTTTTTTCTTATGTATTTTTGAAAGCACGAGTTTCTCTCAGAGACCGATGATGTTGTGCTGGCTTTAGTGGAACGATGAGGAAGCGATAAGATGACACTTCTTTCTGAGGTTTTCCAGTTCAGGGCACACTCCTAGTGCTGGCAGAGTGGAGACCCAGGGGCGCAAAGGGAGGTCCCGGCCGCGGCACAGGACAGTGGAAGAAGGGACTGACTTGGGGAAAGCCAACAGCAGCTCTCCTGTCTCAGGACCCCCTGTGTGGGATGCCTGCTCTCCACTGTTCTTCAGGGGAGGCATTCTACCCCCACTTTTAAATGTGGGCACAGGCGTGGTGCGGCACTGGCGCTGACCCCGAGGCCACACAGGGAGTCCGTGGGAGAACCGATGTCCAAAGCCAGGTCTGTCTGACCCCAGATCTCACTTTCCTTTCGTGCTGCTGTGCATGTGACCACGTCCTCGTTTCCAGAAAGCACCAAGCCTCCGTGTGCGTGCCCTCTCAGCCGTGGGGAGGTAGGGTGTCTTGCTTCCATCCACCCTGCAAAGCCCTTGCCATCTTTGGGGTGTGACCAGATCGGAGGAAGTCTGGGGATGAACACACCTGCTTCATCACTGCAGGGCTTTCCGGGACCTTGAATGCGCTCACAGGCACGTGAGTCTCTGAGAGGGTCGGTGGTGAGGAGCATTTTCCAAACCGTGGGACTCGTTGCTCACAGAGCATTGTGCAGGATCCGCTCTGGGAAACTTGACCTAGTGTGTTCGGGAACTCACGCCTTGGGGATTCCGGCCTGGACTGGGGGTCAAGCTTGTCTTTGCATCGCGGTCTACCCATCCCTCCTTTTGTAAGGAGAGACATTTGAATGTCTTGCTCACAGAGAGAGGTGTTCACAGTTGGACAGTGGGGCCCCAGGGCTATATTTCCGCAAAGCACTGCCAACCACACTCTTCAGTCGGATGTACTTATTGATACATTTACTGTACTCATTCCTACCCAGAGTACTATAGGGGATGTAGCATGCTTAGCACTCAGCACATGGTGGACTTGGTGTCTGGATTTCTGTTACTGGTACTGTCACTCGACCCAGTGCCTGCCCTCTTGGAGTTCACAGTCTGGTTAAGAAACAAAATACATTCGCCCAACATGCTAACAAGCAGCCTGACAGGTCTGTGACAAAGGCTAATTGCAAATATTTTAGAAGAACGGCTCTTCTGTTCCCCAAGCACATTTTAAAATTGTTATTAGATTTTTAATTATAAAATTAATACAATGCCCATTGGAAAAAAAGATCAAATACTTTAGAAAGTAGAAAATAAAAAGCAAAAATTTCCCGTTCGTCCCCTCTACTCCACCACCCGGCTCCCTGGCAATACACACTGTTAATGCACTGTGTGCTCTCCCAGATTTTTCTGTGCACAAACAAACATGTAAATATGGAATTTTCTTGCTACAAAAAATTGGGTCATAAGACACACTGCTTGTAACCTACTTTTTTTCATTGAACTATTCACTGTGGACCTCTTCTTTCTAATAGACAAAGACCAACCTCCCTCCACTCCAGCTGGCCCCACAGACCAGCCCTCAGGTGCGGGATAACTGGCTCACTGTGAGCCCTTGAGGAGGGCCGTAGCCAGCTCCTCTGCTGGACATCTACGGTATCCCGAACACATGTGTGCCGGAGGGTTGGGAAGGATGGAAAAGCATCCAGGTGCAGGGAACAGCAGAGGTAAAGGTGTGCAGGTGGGGAAGTCAGGTGAGCGTGCCAGGCGAAGGAAATGTGCCTGTCTCTCTTCAATGCCCGCAGGCCATCCCTTTTACACACGTGCCACTGTTCGTTCGCCCAGCCCTGTACTCTTTGAAACACTTTTTCTGTAAGAGACAGGAACAGCGCTGGTCTGCTAGGGCCGGAGCGTGAGCACCGAGGAGGCCTCTCTGGGGTCAGGTCTCTACAGGGTTTTCTCCAGCATCCACTCCCCACGTGTGCTGTGACTATTAAATCCATTAGCCAGTTTTGTCATTGTTGCCAAAGGCATGTTGAATCACCTGCTCTGAGATTCTTTTACTAAAAGGCGCCCAGATGGT
Source organism: Macrotus californicus (assembly GCA_007922815.1). Lineage (NCBI taxonomy): Eukaryota > Metazoa > Chordata > Mammalia > Chiroptera > Phyllostomidae > Macrotus > Macrotus californicus. Next base: position 156,643 of record VMDR010000077.1, on the reverse strand, counting down.
AAACTCAGGGACACAAATGAGTGAATGACTTGAGCATGTCACCAGCCACTTGTCCTGTTCATTCACACACTCAAGGGGTCAGCTGTAGTTTCTGTTAGCTGGCTAGCTAGCGTGTGTCAGGCTCTCAGGAGTTGCTAAAATTTAGTAACAGTGGCTGTGGGAGGGGTTCCAACGGCAAAGGCAAAGAAATTGGGAATAGGGAAGAGGGGTTCCCTTTAAGGATCTCCCCGGGAGGCAGTGAAGGATTAGGAAGCAATCATAATTAGTCGTCAGAATGAAACGCGGTGGACCGGGTGTCAGACAGGCATCCTGTCTCGATGCTGCAGACTCAACCAGACAGGCACTGCTTGCATTCTGGCACCACGACTCCATGCAAGGAGGCCCGGAGACTCTATTAAAAAGCCCCAATGGTCCAGATTCTCCAGGATCAGCAAATCCACACAGAAGACCTTAAATCAGCAGAATCTGCGGGCTTTTGGCTTCGGTGTCTGGTGTGCAGCGCTTTTCAATTGTCTCCATTCAGTTCCTCAAGTGGATCTCATAGGCTGAATGAGATCTCTATCATTTGTCACGGGGGTGAGGCACGCCCGGCCTGCCTGCCTGCCTGCCTGCCACCGCAGAGTCAATCTCTGCCACATAAAGACATCAGCAGCACTGCAGGGCCGGCCCCTGCCCTGTCGCTGCATTGCCACAGATGGGGTGCGTCATCCCAGCTAAAGGTGGCGGAGGCTCCTGCCCTCACTGACCCCCGGACGGGTGTCACCTCCTTTCCCCTTCAGGCATAGCCCTCCCAGTGCCAAAGTCAAAACCTGAGGGAGGCCGTTTGAGTGGCTCGTTAGATGGGGGTCATTGTAACTCAGCAGGTAGCAGGGAGGCACCCGGATCTGGGGGCTGTCCCAGCTGTGCCCTTGGCCATGTCATTAGAACCCCCCGGAGCCTCTAATCTAAAGGGCCCAATAAACCTCCCAGCAGACCTGAGAGGGTGGAATAATCTAGGTACAGCTGAGTCGTAGGCTGAAACATGCCCAGCTCAGAATAGCGTGTCCTGTCTCTAGGAAAATTCACACCATGAAAGCTTCTGATATAATCACAGTAGTGGTAATAAACACACTCATTGACACAATAATGTGAGCGTACTTAATGCCATTAAACGGCCCCCTTAGAATGCTCCACTTTGTATTTTGTATGTTACTCCGCAATTTAAACCAACACTTAAGTGTTTCAGCTGCACTTCAAGCCACACAGCTCCGTCAGGTGTCCCCCTTGTAAGTGGTCTCCGAGCCGCCACCCAGCTGGCAAATAGCACACTCAGGATTAGAACGGACTCCAAAGCCTGTTCTCTTAACCTGGACATTTTGATGTCTTTTTTGGCAAAGGGGGGCACAGTGGATCGCAGTGCCATGCATCCGTTCTGTCACTGGACTCAGGTGGGGACCTGGAGGGGATGGGCCAGCGCTATCTATGTTAGAGGCCAGGGAAGCAAAGACACGTGAGACCCCAAGGGCTCTCCGATCGCAGGCCAAGGCAGGAACCAGGTAGAGGAAAGAACAAAATAATGAGCCTTTTAGGAGCAGAGCGGGCTGTCTACAGGACCCTGAGAAGGGAGCCTTTGCAAAGGAAGTAACATCCGAGCTGAATTTTGCAGAGCGTGGTGACGTCTTCCAGGAAGTGGAAGAGGGGGTGATGTTGCCCAAGGCATTGTGGCTGAGGGTGCACGGCTAGCTGGTGGAACAGATATAGAGGGGCTCAGAGGATGGAGTTTATGAGTGTTCCAGAGGCTGACGGTGTAAGCGAAGGAGGCTGGACGGTATCTTGTAAGCACTGAGAAGCCTCATCGATTTTGGAGCAGGGGATGACGATGATTTTGGAGCAGGGGGTGACAATGATTTTGGAGCAGGGGGTGACGACGATTTTGGAGCAGGGGGTGACGAGACCACAACTGTAGACCCACAGGGAGAAGGTCCCACTTCACCAGTGGGGGGAGGGCTTGACAGTGAAAACAATATTAGGGAAACGTTCTAAATGTCTACCAATGGATGAGTAGATAAATAACATGTGGAACAGCCACACTGGCGAGTCCACAGGGGGACGTTATTCCACCATAAAAGGGAACGGAGTGCCGACACACATTACAACGTAGATGACCCTTGGAAACGTGATGCTGAGTGACCAAGACAGACACGAAAGATCACGTATTGTACCATTTCACTTATAAGAAATGCCCTGAACTGGCCAGTGCATAGAGACAGAAAATAAATTACTGGGTCTCCTGGGACTGGGTAAGGGGGGGAAACAAGACTTACTGCTTGTGGGTACAGGGTCTCTTTTGGGGGTGACAAACATGTTCTGGAATTAGGTCTACATACAACTTTGAGAATATACTGAAAACCACTGAATCATATGCTTTGAAATGGTGAACTTTCTGGTGTAGGCATTATATCTTGATAAGGCGATGATCAAAAAACAATACAACGCCGTGAAATCAAAGTTCTGAAAATAGAGACCGCTTCCGGCCCCACAACCCCCAATGATAACTGTTTTTGGTTTGTGCGTTGCCCCCCGTGTGACACGCACCACGTCGGAGAGCACTGTTTTCTCCTCCCACTGAGCACTCGCCAGCACACGCACTTGTCCACATTCTTCTGAGGTCACCAGACTTGTTTGCAGATCCGAGGTTTAGGAAGATGAATGGATTCATTCAACAGCTAATCTTTGAGCACCTATCATGTGCCAGCAACGGTTCTAGGCACTGTATATTGTTTTAATGGAGCATCTGTCTTGGGGAGACAGACACCAAAAATCATACATGAGCAAGATAGTTTCTGAGAGTACAGAGTCTGATCTGAATGGGAATTCTGCTGGGCAACGAGGCAGAGAGTGACTGTAAAGAGGCAGAGCATGGCGGTAACTTTAGAATGCTAGCCGGGGACAGAGGTCACCTTGGAGCTGAGGCCATATAAATATCTAAGAGGACATGCTCTGGGAAGAGGACACAGCAAGTGCAAAGGCCCCGAGGCAGCGACGTGCTTGGGCATGTTCCTGGAACTGTAAGAATCTGGGGAACGATGCAAAGGGCAGATTCAAAGAAGGAAAGACATGGCAAGGGACCAGGTAGGTGGCGATGGCATTTGAAACATCCGAAGCAACCCCGAGCAACACACTGGCCAGGAGTGGGGACCAAGGAGTCTTAGTTACTCAAGTCCAGTCCTGGCGTTGTGTCAAAGTTACCCGCCAGCCTGCGCTTTGGGAGGAGCTCAGGGCAGCCCTGGGTCAGAGCCGAGGCCAGCCCCCAGCTCCTGTCTTTCCCAGGAGCCCGGGTACTTTCCAGCACAGCCCTGGGAAGCCACACCCAGAGAGCCCCGCAGGCCTCCCGGGCCCAGCTAGTGTGTGGGCAGAGCCAGCAAGTGCCAACCTGACAGCTGATGGCAGCCCAGCCCCTCCCTGCCGCCTCACCACCTGCACATCAAAGCACCAGTGCTCCTGACACATCCGCTTCCTCTGGCCCTAAACCCCCCTGGAGCTGGCACTGTGCCCCTGGTGCAGAGCCCCCCTCTTCCCACCTCCCACTTGCTGCTCCCAGCATGGGCCTCACAACTGTCTCCTTCCCCTCCACCCACAGGCTTGCTTTGGACGGACCCATCTGGGTCAGGTCCCCTGTGAAACTTACACAGCTCCCTGATTTCTGCTTAGTAACACTCATTATTCTTCGGATTAATTACTTGATATCTATCTTTCCATTTTGACTTGTAAGCTCCAGGAGGGTAGAATTCACAGCATTTGGTAAGCCAGGCACTGCTGTTAATAGGTACGTAATGTGAGCACGTAAGTCATATTTAGAACTTTCTAGCAGCCACGTGCAAAAAAGTGAAAAGAATAGATTTAAAATGTTATCCTCCTACGAGGTGGTCAAGACGAAAAATGTTAATTAGGGTGTTTTACATTTTCTTTCTCACACTAAGTCTTCAGATTTGAGAGTGTATTTTATCTGACAGCGTATCTCAATTAGGACGCTAAATTTTCATTGGAAATACTTGATCTTATTTAGATTTTATAAAATTTATGGGGAGCGTAGATTCATTTGCCCAAGTTGTTTCAAACATACATAAAAGTTTCCCAGTAGTTGAATGAGTAGTTTTTAACTCTACATTTAAATGAAATGTAATTTTTAGACGTTCCTTGGGCACACTAGCCATACTTCAAGTGTTCGGTGTCCTGTGTGGCTAATGGCTACCACGTTAAAGAGCAAAGATGTGAAAGGTGCCCATGTCCACAGAATGAATGGCCTCATCAATCTCGATTTCACCAAGTACCAGTGACACGGTGTGGCCCTGGGGTGCTTTGTAAATACCCACAAATTCTCTGATACCCCTCCCTTCAAAGGGTGGGACCTAATTTTTGTCCCCATGAGTGTGCACCAGGCTAAATGACTCACATCTAAGGAATGGAATGTGGCTAAGTGACAATGTGTGCCTCCCAAGAGTAGGTCACACAGTACATTGTGGCTCTGTCAGCCTCTGTCCAAGCACCCACCTGTTCTCTGTCTTCACCTTTGTCCCCCCAGAGAGAAGGTCTAACAGCTTGCCCGTCCTTTGGGCAGCTCTGTCACACAAGGTCACATCTGAATCTTGGTCTTCGGGTCAAGCTCATGTCTGGCCCAGCTGACTGTGGTCAGGGTGGTGAGGTCGTGAGGTGACAAGGTCACCTTTCCTCAGACAATGACTGAAGCACCAAGGACATAATAGTCTTGTCTCAGTACTGACCCTGGCTGAGCCCACTCATGAACGTGGGTCTGTTTCCTCCTCTGTCAAGTGACCGATGATAGTTGTACGTGAATTTCCCTTTCTCACAGCTTCCAGGACCAAACAAGGTGGCTCCTGGAAAAGCCCTTTTCCGACGGAAATGTCTGATTTAAATATAATTGCTGCAACCAGGGAAACTTTCTGTGTACAGGACATAGAAAATCTCGTATTCTTACTCTTAATCAGGACTGTTCTATTCCAAGAAGCCACAAAGACTTAGGACACTGGGCCCATTTTAAACACCCCTGAGATGAAGGGGATGGAGTTAAAAAAAAAAAAAAGCAGCAGCTATTTTTTGCCTGTGGCATCTTTAGCTTGTGCATATCGTCCCTGTAATATTTCTTCTTCCTTTTTTGTTAATGGCTTGGGGGTTTGAACACTGTTTTGTTCAGCCACACGGGGAAATGTTTAATGAATCCTTGTGAATATTCATTAAATGCTGTTAATATTTTCGGGGGTGGGGAGAGGCCCCGCTGCCCATCCGGCGGGTCTCTGAGCGGAGGCAGGGGAAGCAGCCCACCGCTGGATTTGTGCTGTTTGTTTTCCATTCCGATTGCCCTATTTTCCAAGACCTCCAGTGGTTTGCAGGGGCCAAGGTGCAGGCAGAGACGGCTTCCTTGCCTCTTCCCCCTAGACTCACACGGGCGTGTTAGAGAGGGGCGGTGTTGTCGTGCGCGTACCCTACAGCCCAGCAACCGCGCTCCGTAGGATGTACCTCCGAGAAAGGCCCACAGGTGCACAAGGAAACACACAAGACACGCTTGTGGCGGCATTGCTTGTGATTGTGGCACAGCGAGGAACCGCGCCAATGTCCGTGAATGGGAGAATGGAGAGACATAGAAAGTTCATGCTAATGGATTCATATACAGCAGTGAACATGAGTATTTTCACTACTGTAGATTAATGGATATATTCATGAATGCACTGTAGTGAATATATATAAATGGAAATACTCCAGGGTGGCTAATTCAGTGACTCACTGACTGGGCCAGAGGATGAGCGTGGGTGAATCTTTTTCCATTTATACGCCAGGGTGGCGTATAAAATTCACCCTTTAAAGCATACATTGCAATGGGTTTCACTCTACCAGAGGGGGCAAAAGTGCTTTACAGTTGTTGTACAAGAAATAATATAATAATTAATAAATAAATAATTCAACAATAAACTCTGTGTTTTGTAGACTCACAACTGGATGCCAACTTTTGCCCTCCTGTGTTCGCAAAGTTGTACAATCCTCACGACCACGTTATTCCAGGATATTCTCAGCACCCAGGAAGAAACCCCATACCCATTAGCAGTACCCCCCCCCCCCCGTTCATCCCCATCTCCAGCCCTGAGCAACCCCTGGTCTGCTTTCTGTCCGTGCGGGTTTGCCTGTTCTGGGCATCCCATATGAGTGGAATCCCACAATATGTGCTCCTCTAGACCTGGATTCCTCTACTTAGCATGATGTTTTCCAGGTGCGTCCCCTTGTAGCACGGGGCAGTGCTCCGTTCCTTGTCATGGCTGTGTAATATTCCACCAAATGGATAGACCATACCCGTTCACCCATTCCTCAGTCTGTGGGTGTTTGGGCTGTCTCCACTTTTTGACTATCAGCGGTAAAACCACTATGAGCATCCGTGGACCAGTTTTGTGCGGACATAAGGTTCAGGCACCTCGAGTGTGTGCCTAGGGGAGGGACTGCTGGGCCACATAACAAGTTCACATTTAACTTTTTCAGGAACCGCCAGGCTGTTTTCCGAAGTGGATGTACCATTTTACGTTCCTACAAGTAGTTCCTTCACAGCCTCCCTCGGTTGTATCTCACAGACATAAAGTAGAGGAAAAAAGCAAGTGGCAGAAGGGTCTAGTCAGCATAACCCCATTTCTCTAAACATGCAAAACAATACCATATATTATATAGATCTACACTGCATGCAGGTAAGGAATAAAGTCTTAGGAGTGAAATGTGGGTAGTGGCTCCCACAGAAGGTGAGAACAGGATGCTCAGGTGAACATCTGGGGCCTCTGTTATGTGGGGATTTTTTTATGTCTTAAGCTAGGCAGCTAAGCTAGTTCTTGGATGTTGTGGAATTAGTCTTTATCCTTTGCTGTATATTTTTAATATTTCCCAATGAATCGTTACAGTTAAATGTATTTTTAGGTAGGGTGTGTTTTTACAGGTATACCTACCTCTAAGCAGGTCCACTCTGCGGAGCTCACAGAACTGGAGGGTTTCCAGGCTGTAAAGTCTTCTGAGGGTCTTGGGTTGGCCTTGCCTCCCCTGCACGATTTCCCCGGCCCCAGCTGCCAGTGTGGTGTGGTGTCAAGAATATGGGCTTGGGGGTCTTTTGTTATGTAAAGAGCACCCAACTAAAAGTAGCTGTAGAGGTTTTAAATCCAAAACTTTTTTGAGGTCCTCCAGAGGCGGAGCCTAGTGTCTCTCCCCTTGAGTGTGGGCTGACCTAGTGACTTGCCGCGCGGAAGAGTGGTTTTGGAGAGGAGGCTGTAGGAAGCTTTGTGGCTTCCTCCTTTCCCTCTTGGCTCGCCCATCCTGGGGAAGGCCCCCCTCCCCGTTGTGAGGGCACTTACGCTGTCCTACAGGGAGAGGCCGTGGGTAGACCATTTCAGGAGAGAGTCCTTCAGGCCCAGCTAACCCTTCAGACGGCCGCAGCTCTGCTCAGCATCTTAACCTCAGCCTCACGAGTCTCTGAACCAGAGCCTCCCAGCGGAGCAGCTGATGAGGCCTCTGACTCTCCAAACTGTGCGAGATAGTATGTGTTTTTTTGTTGGAAGTTGAGATGTCGTAAGGTAATTTGTTACATAGCAATGGATAACTTAAATGATAAAGGATTTATTATCTCTTATAACAACTGTCTTGAGGGAAACTATTCCAGGGTGGTTAACTCAGTGACTCACTGATGTCATTGAGGACCCACATTCTTTTCATCTTCCTACTCTGCCTTCTTGAGAGCATTGGCTTTTGTCTTCCTGTTTGTTGCTTCATGATCTCAAGGTGGCTGCCACAGCTCCAGACATCACATCCCTATACAGCTGCATTGAGTGGAAGAGGAAAAGACACCTCTCCCACAAGAGCCCCAGTAGACTTCCCCATACATCCCATTGGTCCATGCATATCACATCCTCCTGCCCACTGCCGAGTGAAGTGGAATCACTTTGATGGACCTGGACTAATACTGTTCACCTATGGGGGTGGTGGAGGTGTGCCACTCAGATGTTCCTTCCTTGGAACCTACAGGTGTTACAGCTTTGGATCCACTGCCCTGCTCATGCAGATGCCCTGCTCTCCTCGGGCTGCTCCCAGACAGTAACTCTACCTGGTAGGGGTCCTGGAGTTGGGCAGATTTGGTCCAGTGGGGGATTCTAACTCCACCTGAGCCAGGCTGACTTTCTTAGAGCTGCACTGCCATCTGAGGCTCCTCCTACCCTTCCCCTCCCTTCCCAGGTGTCAGACCAGCATTGCAATTTGAAGGTTCTCCCTGCCCCCTCCTGCTCTCCCCACATCCCCCCCCCCCACATCCTTCACAGGCATCCCCCTCATCAACCTCTTACACAACTCATATTGGCTTGGCATCTGCCGCAGAGGACCCAAATTGCCACAGATCCCTGGAGGTCTAGGACCTTAGTCCCTACACATGGAATGATGTACTCCCAAACAAAATCAGGAGGGCGGGGTCCGGAGGAGCTCTGTCCCATAGATGACCCGCAGGGCATGCGCCACGTCAGAGGAGCCTGGGCACCAGTCCCAGCTCCTCCTGGATTCCTTGTAGGTCTTGGAGAGCCGTTGACCTCTGTGGCCTCAGCCTCCTCCCTAAAACCATGTTCTAGGACCATGGGCTACTCAAAACAACATGCGTAAAATCTTCCAGCATCTAATAACAACAATAATAGCCATTTGAGTGATTCCGAGTTTAAGACTCTTCATATTATATAGCTCTTTTTTTTTTTCCTTTTGAGATTCAATTAAAGCCATTACTGAAGATCAGAGAGTGTAAGCAATTTGCCAAAGATCCCCTGAGTAAGTGGCGGGACAACGATGGAGCAGAGATGACCCAATGCTAACGCTGGGTTGTGGTCCTTAGGGTGGCATTGGGCTGCCCTGTGCCCTGTAGGTGCCTGGCAGAGGCTGCTGTTGGTCCTGAGCGCTCCATGCTGGAGCCTGGTGGGCGGGGGCTCAGCATGATGAGTGCTGACATTTTCTGAGCGCTAGCTGTGCGCCAGGTGCTTTACAGAAACCGTCTCATTGAGACCTCACCACAATCTGTTGAGGGTGGGTGTTTGCAGCCCATTTTACAGCCCAGGAAACAGATGCACAGGGAGTAAGGAGTGCAGCTGGGAACCCAGCCAGGCTGTCTGAACTCGGCGTCGACAAGCAGCCACTGCCTCGTGTCCTGTGCAGAGCCGGGGCTTCCAAAGAAGGGTGGGTGTGCTTGGCACCCCCACTCCACCTCTGTGCCATTGGGCCTCAGTCTCCCCACCCCCCCTAAACTGGAGATAAATAACACCCACCTCCAAAGTTGTGTGTGTGTGTGTTGTGTGTATATGTGATTTAAATGAGAACACAGCTTTAAAGCTAGGGCATTGCCTATTATGCTGGTAGACACCTAATTAATCATCACAGGATTCCAGGCGTTGTTGACATTTATCTCTGATTTTGATCTTTACAGAAATCATAAATCTGGTTCTGATTATCACCTCATGCACATATTCTTCCCAAGGATTCAAAGTCTTACTCTTTTTATCTAGTCTCTAAAATACGATCCAATTTACGAAACTCTGACTTACAACTTCTTTAGAAGCCCAGCTGGCGTGTAACACGATGCTCCTGCAGCCGCGGGCACCACAAAGCACAGGCCCCCGGGGACCCGGCAAGGCCTGGCATCTTCAGTTCTCTGGTACAATAAAGAATCCTTTTGTAAACGAGTAACACCAGGTCCCGTATCTGCTGGGACAATCCGGGTTTTCTTGTTCAAAGCAGAGGCCCCGGCGTCTCATTCTCAAAGGAAAGGCCAGCAGCATAAAAAGCCAATTGCCAGGCCTCCTGCTGCCTTTCAGGACTCCTCAAAGACACAGGGCTGGGCAGTCTCCCCCGCCCTCGGTTTCTTCACCCATTAAATGGGCATGAATATTTTTCTCTAGCATCCCACCCCAGGCCGGATACAGGAACCCAGGCACCTAGAAGTACATGGAATAGTCAACATTGGTAGAGTCTGAATTGATTCCGTCATTCACATCACTCAACAAGAGCTTGAAGAGCAATTCCTTGGATGCAAAAGAAATCCAAGACGTGATCACTGACCTTCCAGAGGGTTCTGTCCAGTCGGGAAGATGCTTTATGACGAAGAGTGGCATTTCTTCAGGCTTTGTTATACCCGGGCCTTCTCTACCTGTACTCAACTATTTCTTGTTTTTATGTGATTTGAAACTTCAAAATAAATAAACCATGGCCAGGGGGAAAGAAAGAAAGCTGTTAAAATACTCTGAGAGAAAATATGTGCCCATATAAAAGTTGGTACCTAAGTGTCCGGAGCCAGTGTGTGGGAACAACCCAGGGGTCCATCAGAGGACAGACAGGTGGACAAAGCGCGCTGTGTCTGTGATGGATTATCATTCGGCCCTAAAAAGGGGTGAAGTTCTGACACACGCCACTGCGTGGATGAACCTCAAAAACACATACTAAGCAAAAGAAACCTCTCCTAGAAGATCATGGACTGTGCGATTTCATTCACACGCAAATCCAGAGTAGGCAAATCTATAGAGACAGAAGGTACGTCCGTGAATGCTCAGGGATGAGGTGGCAGGGGGAGTGTTGGAGATTGGAGAATCTTAAAACATCATGGAAATGCATGGGCTCTGCGTGCGTACCACCTCTCTTCACCCGCCGAGACCCCGCGCCCAGGGACAACCACGGAGCAGCACAGGGCTGGGTGGTTGCACATCCCCAGACATGCAATGGTCGTAAGAGACACTGCAGGGGTGTAGGCTGAGGGAAAGCCTTAGCGAGGAGGTGGGAGTGCGCGGAAAGGCTGACGTGGGTGAAGGCAGCAGGTGGAGCCCCGAGGGAGGAGCCCAGGGAGCTCTCCCTGGGAAGGGTTTGGGGCCCAGGGTCAACGGGGAGGTTCAGGGGATGTTGAAGAGACTGGTCTGTCTGGAGCAGCAGGTTCACTCTAGGAGGCAACTAGTAGACAGGTCAGAGGGCTGGGTGGGGTGGGATCACGGGGTCTGCAGGTGCCGTGTGAGACTTCATCTTGTGGTTCTGGGGGCTTTCAGAGGCCTTTGAGTGGGGTACTGACATGGCCTCATGATTTAAGATGCAGTGAGGCTGTCCTTATGCCTGGAAAGCTTTATACTTACACACACACACACACACACACGCATGCACACACACGCGCGCACACACACAGCGACAGCAGCATCAGTCCCTGGGCCCCAGTACTCAAGCCAAGGAAGCCACCAGTGGCCTCACCCAAGGTGGGGAGGCCTTGGAGACCCATTTCCAGGACCTCCCGTCCTCAGACTTAGGCAGAAAAATTCAGCCCAGCCCAGGGACCCCATCTGGACCCCCTGCACAAAGTCCACCCCCTACCCCCAAAGTTGCCCTTCCCGGGGGAGCACTTGGTGCAGGATAGGGAAGTGGAGGCAAGACCCCCTCTCATCCTACTGCCTCCATCCCACCCCTCCCACCCAGTGCTGGTGCTCAGGACCAGACAGCGACCCTCAGGGAGTCTATGTGCTTCCATCAGCTCAGGCCTCAGTGGTCAGAAGGAGACTGGCCAAGTGGAAAGGGTGGAGAAAGAGGAAGACAAGTGATGGCGGGTGGGGGGGGGCCCGAGGTGGTGGCAGAGTGCGCAGGGCTTGCCCAAGATGCTCAGGGTGGGGGTGGGGAGCACAGCACCCGCAGGTCAGGTGTGCACACCCGACTGAGCGGTCCTTCAGCATGGGAGCCCAGGGCTGCCTGAATAACCATGCTAATCTGTACATGTCCCAAGGGGGTGCCCTAGGCTCCATCTCCAATCAGGTCGCTACTCTCATTTAGAGGGTTTAATGTACCATCCTTCATGGTGGGACACGCGATGTCAACCCACCCACAGCTCAGAGGGGCTGCTTTGGTATCTCTTCTGATCCTCTGCCCCTGCCCACCCATCACCTGGACCTGGGGCCTTACCCCAGCCTGCCACAGGGCTCTCCCTTTCTCCTCTGAGCTGTCCTCCCGGCAGCTCTAGGGCGATCCTCTTAAAGCAGAAGCCTGCCCCTGCTTCTGTCTCCAGGCCAATTCCCAGCTCCAGGCCAAGGCCACCTTGACCTTGGCCAGCCTGCCCCATGGCCTCATCTCCCGCATTAACTTCCCAGCTACCCACTGAGTGCGCAGCAGACACAGGACCGCTGCTCTGCGGAGGTGGGCCGGAGGGTCAGGACCACCTGCTCTCAAGCTGGACAGACCTGGATCCATTCCTTTGCCCTCCGAGCTGCACAGCACTGGGCAAGTCACTGTAAATGAAGATGAAATGATGCCTGTCTCGTAGAGCTGGACAACTGTCGAACGAGGTAACCCATGAAAAACAGCTCCCTGGCCAGCACATAAGAAGTGCCGCCTGGTGTCACGACATCCTGTTTTGTTCCCTTTCCTCGGCACCCTCTTTCTGCCTCTCTCCTTAGCCAGCAAACCTCGGTTTGTTCTTCAAGGTTCAGGTTGCACGTTGGTCCTCCAGGAAGCCTCCCTCAACCTCTCCCGAATGCTGGCCCTTTCTCCTGCACCGCAGCACTTTCCTCCTTGTACTGAAGCTGCGTGTTCAGGAGCCTGTCGCCTGCACCTGCCTGTGAGCCCCTGGGGGCAGAGGTCTTTAACCCCAGCACCTGCACTCACACTTAGCTTCTGTTTGGGGTAGAAAAGCATGTGCTGGTGTGGACATACCCTGATGCGACTCAATTGGATCTGAGGAGACGGGAAGCCTCTGTGTCTGTCCCGGGTCAGGTACAATGAACTGGAGCCACCACCTAAAGGACCGATGTCTGTTAGCTCAGAGAATGCCACCCAAACGCCTGACCTCATCGGTCCAGGGCAGTGAGGATGCAGATAAGGCATCTTGTGCCCAGGCCTCAAGCTCAGTCTCTGCAGCAGACAGAATCAGTTGATGGTTAGAGCCTCAGTTTTCCTGTCCATGTAATGGAAATGATCTCAGCTACATCCTGGGGTCACTTCGTGGACGGGGGGGGGTGACTTGATGAGAGCAGTTTGCCCGTGACAAAGACACACATCAGACAGGAGGCGTGAAGACCTAGCCGAGGAAAAGGATTCCGAGAGCTTTTTTTTTTTTTAATTGACTGTTGACGACCAGCCAGTGGTGGTGGTGGCGGGTGGTTTGTGCTTTCACATCATGGAGAGTTTCCTTTCCTTTGTTTGTGGTCTTAATCTAGGAGATGGATGGGATGCACATCTTATTTTTCCTGTTGAGATGTACAGAAAGGTCTCCGTGTCCACGAAGGATATAAGTGAGAGAAAGCCACTTACGCCCTAGCAGCCGATATCTAGCTTGGAATCCAGGAAGAATTAATTGATAACAAGGCTCATTAATCCCCCGAGCAGGATGCCACCAGCACCGATAATAGAATTTCAATTACTGGAGGGTTCTTGTCTATTAAAGCCCTCCTGTTTCTACAAGGCAGTGTTTAACTACCACGGCCCGTGGACGTCTCCCCTGCCCCTTATAGGGTGCAGTTCTCATCATCTTTTGACCTCTAGAAGCACTTTCTGCCTGAGCCTGTCTTGGGGTGTGTGTGTGTGTCTGTGCAGAGAGGGTGGGGGAGAGAGACAACCCCACAACTAGATCACAGAATCCTTGAGGGTAGGAGCTGCATCCTATACTTTGCTGGAGCTTTCTCTGTTAAATGCCTTTGTAAAGTACTCCATCACTACCGTCCCTCTCACAGTAAAAAGAAGTTTTGAAATTGCACGGGCAGTACCTGTTCATTGTAGAAAAATTCTGATGAGCCACGAGAAACTAAAACAACCTCCCCATAACCCCGCTACCCAGAAAGACTCAGGGTTCACATGTTTGCTGGGTTCTCCTTTGCTTAATTTTAAAATCCGGCCAATTATTACGTGAATACATTCAAACTATTCAAAAGGACTGGGACCATGAATGAGAAAGTGCTTTTTCTGCTTCTCTCTCAAGCCCTCTCCAGGGGTAACTCCTGTTAACTTTCCATCTGAACCTGTCCAGCATCTGTCCCTGCCTTGGTAGGCATGCATGTATATAGAGAGGTATACGTGTAGTATTTTTTTTTAGGAAAAAAAAACATAGATGGGATCATGTCATTGTATGTCCCTTTGATTTGCTTCTTCCCCCCACGTAAGAATACACCTTGGAAAGCTTGCTGTACCAACCCGTTTGGATCTTACTCTCTTTGACAACTGGATAGCATTCCATTGCATGAACAAACTGCAACCGATAGACCCACTCCCCCACTAATGGGCACTTAGGTTGTTTCCAATTTATCATGAATGCTAAGCGTACATCTTGGTCCACATGTGCAAGTATTTTTGTGGGAAAGAGTTGTAGCGATGAAATTGTAGAGTGACGTGACCCAAAGTTTGATTGGAGATGATCAAATTCCTCTCCAAAAAGACTGCAACGCATTATCCTTTGCTTTATGGTGCATGAGGAAAATCTGATCCCCGGGCCCTTGGCAACACTGGAGATTATCAATCTTCAATATTTGGGGGGGGGGAGTCAGTTTCATGGTGAACATGATATGTTATCTCGATCTGCGTTTCCCTGACGACCGTGAAGCTAGGGTTCTCTTCCTCAGTTTTTGGCCACCCGCCTTCTTCCTATATGTTTGCAGACACAGACATTTTAAAAATGCGTCTCTCTGCCTTGTTATAATCTGCCTCTTCTCTCCACAGTCCGTCAGGAACGTCCGTGTCAGCACGCACTTCTGCGTCATTCTCAAGGTCTCTGTCATGTGTCAATCACTTCCTTGTTGTGGGGCTTTCCAGTTGGTCCCCATCTTGTGCTGTTTTGCCCAAACCGCGGTGAATTGTCATTCCACTTGAGGGGCACATGGAGTACTCTTTTATTTCCTTGGGATGAATTCCCAGCTGTGGGACGGCTGGTCCGGGACATGCGTCTTTTAAGGCCATTGCTACTTTTGCCAAAGTGCTTTTCAGAACAGCTGGCTGGCAGGTTTACATTCCCACCGGCAGTTCATGAGAGTGTCCATAAGCAGATGTTGCCAAAGGTCCCCTGGGAGGGCGAAGTCACCCCAGTGGGGACCCAGTTCCTTAGAGACGGAATGGTTTGAATGCCCAGGCAGCCGTAGATAAACATTCCTTCTATTCCCTCCTCTGGCCTGACTCAAACCTGGTGGTCGGTACACAATACCGTACATACTCTATTCTCCGGGCAGGGGGTTTTCCAGGGTAACTTGATTCTATCCATTCTTGCCTGATGTGCTGACGTGAGAACCTAGACTCTTTCTTAAATTTAACTCCACTGGCCTCCCTGAAGAGCCCTGCAGGGGTCACAAAGGCCTTTTTGACATGGAATCTCTGTGTTGCCCAGACTTTTTCCGTGAAGCCAATGACGCTGACCGCGATTTTTTAACACTTCCTGCCACCTCGGGCCATCTCCCTGCATCACCGGGAGATAGGCACTAACCCTGCCCCATCTCAAGGGGACACACTGAGGCTCGCCCAGGTTAAATAAGTGGCCCCACGTAGCACACCTAGTCAAAGGTGGAACCTGCTGGACCCCAAGTTGTCATGCTTCTCAACAGAAAGTGTGCACCGGCCGTAAAGGGAATGTCTGTGATCGGCTCTTGTTTTAATCAGCTCTTGTTTATCGAAGGATGTTTCTGCTTCCTGATTCCAAATCAAGTAGGTGAAAGGTCAAAGGTGCAGCCTCCGTGGCTCCTTGCTCTGTGTGTCTGCAAGGGACAGAGGCTGGCACAGCATGAGCGATAGGTGGTATGAGGGCACTGGTTTTTGCTGGCATGGAGGCAGCCATGCCTTGGGGCAGGGCACTGAGCCCAGGAGCTCTTAAAGTGCCCTCCGAACCCTGCATGCTGGGCATCGTTGCAGTGACTTCCACTGCAGGACTGTGCTAACTGTTTATGCCAGTGGGCTTGCCATTTAGAGTCTGGGAGTGATGCTTCTCTTGTAACTTGAAGCAATGAATTATTGTCTCTATTGAGGAAACCACCCCTTGCCCTCTTCTCTCACCTCCAGAAAGACTCTGGACCCTAATAAGGGTGAAGCCCTTTGAACTTCTTGCAGGAAGGTGTGCCTACAAAGCCAAGGGTGTGATTAGATTAGCTGGCACCTTCCTGTTCCGACCAAAGGAAGCAATTAGATGATCTAATAAGAAACCTTTCTGTCATCCAGAAATTATATGATGCTGTGAAGCTGCCCACTATTATGTACCTTGATGATAATAATGTCTCTTTCCAAGGTCACCTGGCAACGTACAATAAATTCCCTTGACTGCCTAGGTGTTCATGGCCCTGCACCCATCTTGCGGCTGGGTAAAGTGAGGCAAAGCATGCCCAGGGTTCTGGTTCCCCTCCCTGGACAGGGAGACTTGTGCTGTGGGCCGTGGAAAGCAGGACTCTTGTTTCCCATGCTGTTGGCCTGAAATTCCAGCTACAGCAGCATTTCCCCAAAGTGTGTTCTGGGAGACACTAGTCTCCCAAGTAACTCGGTGGTAAATTTGGAAAGTGCTTTGCTGGTCGTTTTCCATTGGATTTTTACAAGGCCATTAGCATATCAAAGCCTCTGAGAGGTCCTGCAGTGGAGGTATCTTTTTCATTGTGATGAACCAGATAGTTCCGAAACTTATTTGACCACAGAACCCTGCTTTCATGTGACAGTCCTTAACATCCCCTGGATGCCCTTCTGGAAAGTCTGTGTTGGAGATAGTTCAATGACCTTTGCTGATGTAAGCCTTTGCAGACAGGCCCTTTAATCAGGTAGAAGGGAGCAAAGACCATCACAGGAGAATGGGCTTGGGGGGCAGGATTCCAAGGGAACGTCCCCCCTTTCACAAATGTCCTATGCCCATTTGAGGGCCCCAGGCCTTCAGGATGCCCTTAGCCCACGTCAGGTCAGACACAGGGGCAGCGTTGCTGCGTGTCAGGATTTTCCAACCAGGGCAGAATTGTTGCCTGGCTTTGCAGTTGATGAGCATGTGACCTTGGGGACAGTGTTGGGTTAAACAGAGAAGGATCCTAAGGAGGGAATGAGGCTGGAGCCAGGATGGAGCCAGGAAAAGAAGGGGTGAGGCTGCCCCCAGGAGTGACAGGCAGAAGGGGTCTAAGGTTGTGAGGAGCCCTGAGACACAACTTGAGATCACACCAGACTGGCGTTGCTGGTGTGAAGGGAGCCAAATGTCACTGACGTCGAGGTCGTGTGGCAGGATGGATGTCTATGTGTCTATGTGTCCACATGCCTGCTTCTACTGTCATCTAAGGCAGTTCCACGGGCTCTGAAAAATATAGCCACGTGACATTAGGGGAAGGAAGTGGATGGGACAACAGAGATGGAGACAGAAACAAGGCCGATAGAAGGACGATGACCGTAGTGTCCTTGGCATTTGCTGTCTTGGATCCAGCCACCTGTAGGCCCTCACATATTAGGTATTTGGCTGCTTATGGCTGGCTACAATTTATCGAGCACCTACTATGTGTTGGTTCCTGTGCTAAACACATTTTATATTTTTTCCAATGAGGAGACGAAGCACATTATAGATTTTCTCCTACACGGAGCACTTTTCATTTTCAATGTAGAGTTGAAGAGACCAAGCAAAGGCTAGGCGATCAGTCCAGGCATGCACAGCAAGTAGGGACAGAGCTGGGGTTCGAACCCGGGATTTTGTGGTGCCGAAGGCTGCTCTCTCTTGATCCTGTGCTGTTCTGCCCGAGTCACGTGCACAGACAGATGACCCCTTCCCTCCCTCTGTATTATCTTACTGAGATAGATGACCTTCACGGAAGAAAGGGCATGAACCATACCTGTCAATATAAAAATAACTATAAATTGAACGCTCGTGTGTCAACTACCTAGGCAAAGAAATGGGACACAGCCAGCACCTCAGGGGCCCCTTGCGTGTCTCTCCCTGAAGTATCCACTATTCTGACTCTTTAGATGTTTATTTTTAATTGTTTTGCCACATAAACTCACACCCCTAAACTACTTCATTTTGTCTTGCCTGACTTAGAACTTTCTATAAATAGACGTGTGCTCATAAATTCTTTCCCCCCTTGTTTCTTCGTGCTCAACAAAAGGTTTGGGAGATTCAAACAGATTCTTGTCTGGAGCTGCCGCTCTTGGGTTTTCACTGCTATGCCATATTCCACCGTGGGCGTACGCAGCCATCTGCCCTTTCTACCACTGGTGGACACTTTGGTCATGGCCAGATTTTGGCAATCGTGACAGGCATGCATGGTTGCATGCCCACGGGTGGCCGCGGGTCAGGGCTTCTCCAGAACACAAACGCAGGGTGGAGTTGCCAGGTCCCAGACAGTGTGTGTCTTCAACTTCCCTGGGTAAGTGGAGGCGCTGCAGCTGCTGCCCCTCCTCACCCTCACCAATGTTCTTCGTGGCCCCCGGTCCTTCATGCCCCACAGTTGTCTGCCGTCTCCACCCTTCACAGATCTGCCCACAGATTTGCAAAGGCCAGTGAAAAAGCCCAGCACGTACAATGGCTGTGCACACTGCGGACCCCATGTTTACTGAATCTGAATCACTGAGGCGGCCGCCCAGGAACCTGTATTTTTCTCCATCCCCGCTAGTGGTCCAGCTCATCAAACCTGTGTGAGGACCACTGACCAAGAGCCTTGATGCCGTTTTTTAAGTCCTGGGGTGGTTCTTTCAAATGAAATCTTATGCGAAAGACAATATATAAACTAGGTAAAATTGGAGCTGCCGTGCTTAGAGCAGGAAGTGGGAGTGGAAGGTCTCACACAGTGGGCTGGCTCTTCACCCCACCCATTTTCTTCCTCTTGCAACAGAGCTAGACTACATTTCCCAGCCTCCTTTGCCATGTGGCAGAGCTGTGTCCAATGAATGTGGATGGAAGTGATGGGGGTGTGGGGGTGGTGGGACAGTTCCAGGCCTGGCCCATAACACGCTGCCCTATCTGTTGGGTAAATGCAGAGGATGCTGAGGCTAAGAGGGGAACCAAATCAAAAGCTGGAGGAAACTAGGGTTTCCAAATAACTGTGTGGAAGGCTGCCTGCCAGCCAGCAACACCCATCTGGGGTTTCACAAATGAGAAATAAATGTCTGTTGAGCTAAGTCAGAGATATTTGGGGGTCAGTTTGTTACAGCTGCTGGCATTGCCTTAGCCCAACCCTGCTTATTGCCCCCAGGGCACCTCCATGGAGTCTCGGTCCTTTGTGAAGCCCACATGGAAGAGGGCAAGTGCAGACAAAAGGGTACCCCACATGCGATCACAAGACCTGGACTTTGAATTTCTGTTCCCTCATAAGAGGAGGGGGAGAGGACCATACCTTCCTCGGCTTTTGTACGGATTTAATGAGATAACATATTTGGAAAGCACTCTGGGTGCAGTGAAAGGCATTTCAGATGTGAGTTATATTTAGTTATTGATACTGCATCTCTGCGTTTGTTACTCTCACTACATCTGCAGCCAAGCCTCTCTCCAGTGGCTACTCCCAGAAACTGGAGAAGCATTAATGCAGTAAATCTCAAAACTCAGCCCCTCACTCCCTTCCGCAGGCAGGGCTGGGCGGCAGTCCCCAGAGCAGCTGACCCCGAGCAGAATGCAAGTACTGCGGTCCAGCGGGCTATTTTAAGGCAGGCAAGGAACAGGGCCCCTGCTCGCCCCATAAGACATATACATCATTCCCTGTTCTTTAATTTCCTTTTGATTAAAAAAAAAATCAGCCTATCTGAAAAATATCTCTCCTCTATGCTGAGAGAGATGAGAATTTTTTTAAAAAGAGAGAGACAAATAGGCTTTCTGGCCCTTCCACGTCATGGGGACCATTCAGGACTTCGTGCTGGTAGAGTTGTGTGGATTTTTGGGGAGTGATGAGGGTACAGGGATGTGAGTTGAACAGACTGGCACTTAGGATGATCTTGATTCTCTGGGCTGGAGAAGGAGGCAGGTCTAAGTTTTTCTGGAACATGGGATGGAGGCCATGGCCTTCAAATGAGCCAATCTCTGTCTGATGGCCGAAGGACAGAGAAGAGGGCCTCTGCATTTCTCCTGGCCCCCAAAGCTTGACCCAGACCCCTTTACCTTCTCTCATGTGCTTCCTTTCACTCAGTCTACCTCCAAGGTACTCACATGCCCATGCAGAGATCAGCACCTAGGGGGGCGGACAGTTCCCATCCCTGCAGGCACACCCAGAGCTCCTACTGTGTGCTGGGTGCTCCTACTGTGTGCTGGGCCCTGGGCACATGTTGCTGTGCATGAAGCCCTGTCTTCAGCTCTGAGCCGCAGCAGGCTTCAGTCCACTGCTCACCATTTCACTCTCCCAGGCCAAAGCACAGAAAGACTGGGTCCTGGAGTCAGAAACCCAACCCTGTGTCCATGACACTGGGGGACCGTGACAACTTGCCACAAATTGGGTGGCTTCCAACAACAGAAATGTATTCTGTCATAGCTTTGGAGGCTGGAAATCTGAAATCCAGGGCTCAGTGGGTGAGGTCCTTCTGGGGCTCTGCAGGAGGATCTGTTCCGTGCCTCTCTCCGGGCTTCAGGGGCCTCTGCAAGCCTAGGTGTGCCCCGGCTTGTGACAGCCTCACTTTGACTTCTGCCCTTGTAGTCACATCGCCTCCCTCTCTCGTCTCTGTGTCTTTTCCATATAAGAATACCAGTCATTGGATTCAGGGCCCACCCCTTCATCCAGGACAATTCCATCTCAGGCTTCTTAACTAGTTACATCTGCACCAATCCCATTTCCAAGTAAGGCCACACTCTGAGGTTCCAAGTGGCCATGAATTTAGGGAGACATTTCTAAACCCACTACAGTCCACCCTGTGCCCACTTCCCCCAGTTTACCTCCATTCTACCTGCAAAATACATTCAGCCTATCCCAACACCCGGAAATGGAGGGCTGGGCCATGGGAAGGGGGTGAGTGTAAAACCTCCCATAAAGTATCGTTTGGGTGATAAGAAGAGGCATCAACAGGCAATGCACAGCACCGGGCTGGTAAAGAAAGAACTGAGTGAGCGCAGGGTGGTAGCAGCATTTACAATTATGATGATGATGTACCACTGAGTGGATTTTCCCCAGACATGGCTTTCTTATCACTCTCTTCCTTAAAAACCAGCAAGGGTTTCCCATTGCCTGAAGAACAAAGCCCGAGCTTGTTCTGAGGTTTAGCAAGGGCTTTGCAATCAGACCTCCGTCAAAATCTCCTCTGTCTCACTCCTTGCCCTGAAGCCTTTCCTGCACCTGACTTTGCTCAGCTTTTTCTTTCTGCGTCCTGTCTACTCCCTCCAGTCCACTTAGCAGTGCCTCCGGGAAGCCTTCCTCCTGGTGAAGTCTGCCTCCGGCAGGCTCACATCACCCTTCCTTTAGGGCCACGGACTCCGATTCGTGATTCCATTTTTCCTTGGGTTTATTTACCTGGTCCTTCACAGACCACAGCTTCTTGTAGGCAGGACTGTGTGTCTGCACAGGGGTCCTTGTCCTGTGGAGGAAAGCCCCTGGGCTCTGGTCCCACAGCTCTGCCCCTTCGGCGAGAAACTTAACATGTCTGCACCTCAGCTTCTGAATATATAATGTAAGGGTCACTCTGTCTCCCTGTTAGGGTTTTTTAGGGTTCTGGGGGGGGGGCCTTAAGCAAAGCAGCACAGGTAAAGCACCTGGTAAACCAGGTAGGCAGTCGGTAAGTTCCCTTCCACAGCTGGGTGTTGCCCACCACATCTGGTACATAAGGGGATGGTGGAGACACTGGAGGGGAAAGGACGCATTTAATCCTCCTGTTTGCCCGAGGAAGGTGTGTCACGTGCCACACCCGGCAGAGGTCCTGCCTCACTATGGTGGTCAACTGAGCAGCCCTAGGAAAAATCATCCTGGCTAGGATGGAATGGAGTCTCCCCGCCATCTTATGGCCCCTCCATCCTGCAAAATAATGTGGCTGCTCAGCACCACCACCAAAGGCCCTCCCCTGCCCCCAACCCCGGTGCACCCTAGTGAAGTGGGCTGGGACCTGTCACCCAGGTCTCCGAGGTGCCAAAGATCTGACCCAGGGCATGCGGGGACATGGAGGGGAAAGGGAAGCGCAGGACGAGCCTCTAGAGAAGACACGGGCACTATTCCCACGTGGACTTGAATGTTTCGGAAGCGGACGCCCTGTGTAAGAACCTTCCCGAAGGGACCAGCAGTCTAGGGAGCGGGGCAGGGACGCTGAGGCCCACGATCAAGGAACGCAGCACCAGCAAACACAAATGGAGTCACAACGTCTGCTCCTCGGGGCTCTGTAATTGCACAAAGCGCTCTCCGGGGGAGGGGGCCAGGGCCTCTGTTGCTGGGCCCCGCGAGCCAGCGCCGGCGTGCAGCGGCCAGCCTCTGCGTTCGGGGTTTGGAATGTGGGCGGGGCGGCCGGTTCAAACAATCCTGGCTGCCCTGCAGGTCGGTGCGGGGTCCTTCCTGCGAGCGCGGGGGTTCAGGGCAGCCTGCGGGAGACAGCCACACCGCTGCCTTTGAGCCCGTTAAGGTCAAACAGGCGAAGCTCAGGCCACTGTAGGCCCGCGGGAGGGAGGGCTGGGGCGCGGTACCTTCTGCGTCCTTCGGGCGCGTCGTTCGGACGGGGCCCCCGTGAGTCAGCCTGAGCCCAGACCTGCTTGAAACTGGGCCAGGGACGATTCTCAACGCTAGGATTTACGGTCAGCAGTGTTTGTGCACCTCACACAAAACGCCCCGACAGCAGACCTTTTACTCTGCCTGCAAAGGAAAATTGTCGCCTTTGATTTGAACAGCTCCCCTTTCTGGGCAACTGCCCCAAGGGTCCGATTTGGTAAATGTCTCAACCCACTGTTCCAAGCATGTAGAAAATGCCGAAGGTAGGGTGACTTCCTTATCGCAGGATAACCTGGTTAGTTAGAGGGTCGTGGGGAAGCGTTCAGTTACCAGAGAAACATAAGCCTGAGTTTGAATCCCCTCTCTGCCTGCAGAGCGGCTGCTAGCCCACACAATGCCACTGTGGGAATTGGGAAAGGGTGCCCACTTTCCAAAGGAAGCTGCTGAGCTCAGGGCCCAGTTGCCCCCTGGTTGACCTTGACTGAGTCATTTATCCTCTCCGAGCCTCAGTTTCTTCATCTGTGAAGTGGGAGTAATAACTGAGCCTACCTCATTGGCTGGTTGTGAGGATTAAATGACCTAATGGACACCAAGCACACTGAGGACACTTAATAAGTGCTAGCAGTAATTGTATTATTATGATGACACCCTGCTTGCCTGGAGAGTGACCAGCCATCCTGGTTTGCCCAAGACTTGGACTTCCTGGGAAACCCGGGAAAGGCTCAGGCCAATGGGATGCACTGGCCACCCCACCGCTGATGCTGCACCCAAGGAGAATCACAAAGGCCACCCTGGCTGAGGCACATTCCGAGGTCTCGCATGCCGGCTCCCAGGGGCTCCGTTGTTGGGTGAGGGCTCTACTTCTTGCACTGGGTGCCTGGCCTCAGAGGTGGGCAGCAGGCCGAGTTGCCCAGGAGGGGTCTTGGGTGTGTATGAATCTCCTCCCTGGGGACCTCTCCAAGAGCAGGGACTAGGTCTGCTTTGCTTGGCACATAGTGGGTGCTCCCGAAAGAGTTGCCTCATTGAGTTGAAGACTGTGGGTCTTGTGAACACGAATCTGTTCCTCACTGTCCCTTAGCTGTACCCAGTCCAAGTCCACGGGCTTGTGTGCATTCTCTCAGCACTCCCTGCCTGACCTTGAGCAAGCTCCTTAACCTCTCTAAACCTCAGTTTCCTCACCTATGAAAGACAGAGAAGACCTGGCTTACAGGATGTTCACGCAGTTTGAAATTTAATAAATGCCAGGCCCTGGCACAGCTCCTAGGTGGAGCCCAGTAGCTAAGAGTCCCCACCTACCACATGCTGCCTTGCACCAGGCCGCTGGCCTCTGCTCTCTATGCACATTGCCCCATTAGACCTCACAACAGCCTTGGGTGGGGAGCGTCATTACTCTCAACCGTTCCTAGCTGGACAGGGGACGTGCAGACTGGCATTTCCAATTAAGAGTTGCCTTTACTCAGTAGGGTCACCATGTCCTCACTCTGCCACTCTGTCCCTGGCAGGTGCCTGCAGGCGGTGAGAGTTGGGCTTTGTGTGCATGTTCTGCAACATTGTGGGGCACAATGGTGACCATCCACACCTCAGACTGACCACCATGGTGCATTCAGCGGGCAACTCAAAGGATTTAAGCCCCACGCCCGCGCCCAGTCCAGGCTCTAGGACAGAGGCTGTGGTATCCTTGGGAGTTACCCCTTCAAGGGTGGGGGTGGCAGACCTGCAGGAGGGGAAGATGCCTGGCTCAATTTCCCCCCGGGGCATGGAGCATCAGTCTGCTGGCTGGCAGGAAGGGAGCCCAGGAGCCAGTGGGCAATGTGAGCGTGCCGAGTCATGGGCAGAGAGAGAGAGGCTGTAGAAGAAAGGAAAACGTGTCCCCTAGTTTAGTGCTTCTAACAGCACCACTCCCCTGTCGAACAGGAACCCACATCTTCATTGTGCACCAGGCATCACAGGTGACACAGCCACACCTGCCCCCACTTCCCCCAGCATCCTCACCCCACACACACCCCGCATCTTTCCAAGGAAACCCGTATCTCTGTGGGATGGAGGGTGAAGGCCTGGTTAGGGGAGGGAGGGTGGGTGTCTTCACAGGCCAGGACAGACCTGACCTGAGGCTGGCCATGACCCTGGCTGGTTCAGTTCTTCTGGGCCATTCCAGCTCAGTGTCACCAAGGGGTGCAAACCTGGAGAAACCAGAGCACAGTGAGGACGAATGACCTACCTTCCTGCACACACAGCATGAAAGGCAGGGTTGGGCTCAGGGTTTCTCCCAGTTCGAGCCAAGGTTGGCCGACAGCCCTGGAGTGAGGGAGCCAACCCTGAGATAGTGGAGAGAAGGCCGTGCTGGGAGGAGAGCAGAGCCGGGGTCAAGTTTCAGCCGGGCCACCTCAGGCAAGTGCTCTTTCCTCTCTCAGACTCCATGGGCTCATCTGTGGAATGAGACTAAAAACCCGAGATACCCAGGACGAAGCCCCATCAAGATAATGCCCGTGGGCCATTGGTGTGCCGGCCTGCCTAACCTGGCCAGGAGGGGTTGTCACCATACCCAGCCACCAAGTACAAGCGTTCGCTCATCGATCTGACCATTTCAGCTTCACGCCTGGATATGTTTCAAGGCGTCTGCCCGGCCTGTGAGAGGCTGTGAGCGCCCAGGGGGCCAAGCCCAGGTCTCTAAGTCCCTCTGGGTCCTGCGTGGAGTAGACCTCGTCTTAATAGAACTGTGAATGGGAGGGAGGCGGAGGCGTTCCTGCCTCACCTGGAGCAGGCTCCTCAGCTTCAACTCTATAAACTGTGAAGGCGACAAAGCCCTTTCTGTGTTTTGTGAGAGATACCGTTTGCAAATGATCTCATTACCCCCGCAGCCATGAGCAGAGTCATGGCGGGCCTTTCTAACAAGTGGCAGTAAAACATTTTATAGGCCCCTCTGCCCCCTCCTCTCCCCCACCGAGTAATTTGCTCTGTTTGGGGTTGGACTCCGTGTTTCCCTCTTTCCCTTCGCTTTCTCCTTGCACTTTCTCTCATGTTAATTATATTAGTTGCCATGGAAACAGTGATGTCATTGGCACAGGAGCGCTCAATGACATCCAAAACCACAGTTTATAGCATGGCTTGAAATTTATTCCATGGCTCGAAGCCTTGAGGGGACTTATACAGCGATTTTGTCGCGGGCACCATCTGGGCGGGAGGGTGGGAAGCGGTAGGAAGGCCATTGAGTTATGAGGTGCCCCAGAACCCCAGGTACTGGGGCACCGCTACATTTGGACACCATGGAGGACAGCCTGGACACCATGAAGAACTGTCCCTTGGCTTTTACCAACACTCATTGCCTAACAGCACCATGCCCCACGTTTGTCCCCAATTTAGGGTTTCAGAATCCTGCGTAGAGTGGCGCTTAAAAGTGCTTAACACACCAAGGAGAATGTGTGCACGTGTGCGCTCCTGTGTGCATGTGTGCGCGTGCGCGCATGTTCTTACTGCACCCAAACCGCACTGTTAGCATGAAAATGCGATCAGCAGCATGCATTGCGCTCTGGTTCACACCCAGGGCTCTCACGCATATGCACACACTCGCCCATCTGTACTTCATTCTCAAAGGTGCAGCTGCATCTACTGTTGTAATTTTTGCGCCATGCCCCCATTCTCTGCGGCTTGTTCTTGAGTGAGTTGCCTTTGACCGAGTGCTGGGGGCGGCTGGGGGCAGGGCTCTGCACAGAGGCGAGGTGTCTGCAGTGGAAGCAGGAGTGAGTGCCCTGTGCACCTCCCGGCAGGGGTACGTACAGGTGTGGCCGGTGAGCTCAGCCCCCACTCGGGCCTGTCGTTGTTCCGTGGGAGGCCTTCGTGTCTTGATCTGACACCAAGCAGACCGACCCCAAGGTGAGAGCTGGTCAGCAGCTTCCTCCCTGGGGACCTGTGGATGCGTTTTCAGTTCCTTCTTAAAGTATCACCTTGAGTTTGCTCAGGGAGCCCAGCAAATGGCGTGCAGAGTTATGGGAACCCCCAGGCATTCCTCCTCTGGTTCTGGAGCGCTTGTGTCCGAGATCAGAAGGGTAAAGAGCTGTCTAGCAAGGCCAGCTTGGAAGAGCAGGGTAGGAGACATTTCTGGGCAGAGGGCATTGGTTTGGGAGTCAGGGGCGGGACAGAAAGCTCCCCCTCAACAGCTTCAATGAAATAGGCAAATAATGGGCCTCAGAGCCCACTCCTGTGGGTGCAAGGCGGAAACTTCCGCCACCGTCTGCCCTGGGGCCTCAGACGGTGACTCAAATGGGGCCTCACCTGGCCTCTTGCTCTATCTTTGTCCTCTCATTTTTTATTCAATCTCCTGGCTGCTAGAAGCGAGGGGATGACCTTTAAGTTCATTTTATTAAAAAAAATGCCATTGGACCAAGTTAAGTCAGGTGCCTACCCATGAGCCAATGACTATGGTGGGGACATGGCTTCCTCTGATTGGCTAAGCCGGAGTCACGTGGCCACCTGGAACCGTAAGTGAGTGCGGTTGGACCTTTTGGACCAAGATGGGGTGAGGGGAATTGGAGCTGGGCAAGGAGAACCCAGAACTGTCCCCACTGTAGGCTTCACACCCAAGCGCCTTCCTCTCTTCTCATCAGAGCCTTCAGTGGTCACCAAGCCCAACCTTGTCAGCCACTAGGATGCAGCGATGAGTCAGCCATCACCTCTACCCCACCACCCCCAGCACCTGGCCAGCCCACAGGTCAGGCGGAAACTGCTCAAGTAGGGAAAGGAGCCTCTGGTCCAGGAACCCCAGGGCGCCCCAGGCCCTGAGGAAAATGGACAACCAGTCAGATCAGAATCAGGTCCTGGGGGATGAGAAGGAGGGTGCCAGGTGGAGAAAGGGGACACTAGCGAGGTCATCACATGCAGGGGGAGGGGCCGGTGCAAATGCACAGAGGCATGAAAGGTCATGGCTTAGGAACACTAAGGCCGCCGTACAGGAGTGATAACAACTGTAACTTAGCATAGGGCCAAGTGGGGTACGGCTTTATCAGGATCAACCTCCAGCAGCCCCAGGAGGCAGGTGCTGAGAAATGAGCTTCTATGGATACAAAGCACTTCTCCCAGGGCCGGGCACACAATAAGTCCCATATAGATGTTTGCTGTGATGTTAATGATAATCATAATTATGATCATCATAATAGGGAGCCATGGATGATTTTAGTGAGGGAGGACATGAGAGTGAGGCATTTGGGTAGAAGGGGAAGGAGCAGAGATGGATTGGAGCAGTGGTTCTCAACCAGGGGAGTTCCGCCTGACCCAGGGGACTTCGGCTCTGTCTGGAGACATCTGGGGGAGACGGAGGCTGCTGGCCCCTGTTGGTAGAGGCCAGGGATGCTGCTCAGCATCCTACAGTCACAGGACGGTCCCCCCACCCCCGAGATTTGTCCAACCCAAATGTCAGTAGATCCAAGGCAGAAAGCCTGACTTGAGGTTCAAAGCAGGGGCTGATGCAGGCGCTGATGGGCGGTCAGTAGGAGGCTGTGGGCGAGACAAGGGCCCTAGGGTGGCCAAGATGAAAAGCATCCCTCCTCTGCCCCACTCCCTGCCCAGTGAGCATGCTCCCTCCTGATCTGGGATGTGGTGGGGGCCATGGCACATGGGAGATGTGTTTGTCACCAAAAGGTCTGCAGGCCCTGGCAGAGGCCGGGCCACGGTGACCCTCCCTCCCGCTGTGTGTACAGCTCCCAAATCACTGCTGCAACATGCTCCTGAGTGGGTGCAGATGTCCTGTCTTAGGGCACCACTTGTCACTTGGAGCCCCCAGCCTGGAAACATGGATCACAAAGCCCAGGCAGTGGGCCTTCCCTTCAGTCCTTCACGTCAAAAATGTTGATTTGTTTCAGTAACATGAGAGCGGGGGAAAAGAGAGGAAAGTGAGAGGGAGAGAGAGAGAGAGAGAGACTCAAAAACAGTGAGGCCAACCGAATTGGGGACTGCGAGAGACAGACTTTGCAGGAGAGAGAACCACCAAGAAAGAAAAACACAGAGACTGAGAAAGAGAGACGGAGACCGAAATGGAAAGAGACAGTTTGAGGGTAGGGGAGAAACAGAGGGAAACCAGACTACGAGGGAGCCAGACGGATTGAGATGGATGGAAAGAAAAACAGATGGAGAAAGAGCAAAGAGGAGGGTTGCAGACCCAGGAAGACGGAGGGCACAAGTGAGAGCAGCATTGCCTGGCAAACCCCACGCTCAATGACTGTCCCAGCCTTTGCCACACCGGAGCCACGAGCCCAGGGCCAACGGGGAAGTGCTCTCCCCGCAGGTCCGGGACGAGCAAGCTTTGTTCGCATTACTGCTGGCCTTCCCCACGAGCTGGATGCTAGCCAACAGGAAATTCCTGGGACAAATCTTTCCACTCAGAGTCTTTTAAAACGTTTATTTATTTATTTTAATTTTCCTCTTTTCAGGGACCAAACAGAGGGAGAGAGAGAGAGAGAGAGAGAGAGACTGAGACAGAGAGGAAAAAAAGAGGGGAAAGATAAAGAAATAACCACTTGATATAAGAAAAACACATCTAGCCCCAGCCCCAGCAAGGCCGGGAGGCTGGCAACCATTGTGACCGCTGTGTCCATTCTCCCTCTGGAAGGATTTATGACCTCACACTCCCATGACATCACAGTGTGTTGCCATGGCCCCCGCTTTATTATCATAAACAAAGGGCCGTTCCTTGGGACACTGGCTGTCTGAACAGGATGGGGAGGAGGGCCCTGGGTAATATGTGTGCCTGGGAGGGCAGCTTGTTTGGGAGTCCGCAAAGCTGTGAAAATAGTTGGACACTCAGTTCCCTCCGTGCAGCTCGGCAGCCTCTGGACAAGGTCGAGGACAGGAACGAGAGGGGTGAAGTCAGCTCCCTCAGGAGGATCCTCTGGCTCAGCACGTTCTCACCACCAAGGAGCAGTCTCCCCGGGCTTCCGTTGCTGCTCCCAACCTAGTTTCCATTCATTTAGCAAGAAGACCTCACGCGCCTACTGTGCGCTAGGCACTGACAGAGCTGAGTTGGGGACTGATGAGAAACACAGATGTGGGCCCTGTCCCACTCAGAACCTGCTGTACTCAACAAGTACTCGGACAAGTCAGCAGGAAACATGTGAACTGGCCATTTGGGTTGCGTGCTCAAGGAAGCAAACAGGAAACAAAGATGAGAAGAATGGAGGGCAGATGAGCAATCTGGGAGGGCCTCTCTGAGGAGGTGATGTTTTAGACTAGACCTGAAGGAAGAGAAAGAATCAGTTGTGAAGAGTGGGAGTGGGTGGCAGGAACAGAGCAGGGACAGCCGTGCCAGGGACCGTTGAGATTTAAGTTCCCGCCTGGGGTCTCTTCCCACGTGTTTTACAGTGTTCCTGTACAGCTGACTTCAGTGAGGGCTTGTCGAGAGGAGTTGTTGCCCTGAGTCTCAGCTGAGTAAAGCGGTGGACCCTGCCACAGCATTGCAGCCAACGCCCACCCCAGCTCGAGGGAGCCCTGCAGCACTGCAGATCGGCCTGGGCACAGCCAATGACCCGGTGCAGAAAAACATGTGGGGCCCCGAGTCAGTTGTGCAGGAAGCAGGTGATGCTCTTCAGCTGAAGAAAGTGGCAAGGGGCTGGGGGACGGAGGAAAGACTGTGGGCTTCAGGAGGCCAGATGAGGGACAGGTGATAATCCATCCCCACCCCACCGCACCCAGGAGATGGACCCCCAGAGGAGCTGGACACTGGGCACAGCACAGGATGAGCCCGTCCTGATCATCCATCCAGTGATAGGGACAGAAGGGGACACAAAGGCCCGGAGAGGGCAAAGGCCTGGCCTGAGGTGGCACAGGAAGTTTAGTGTGGAGCTCTGTCCCCTCCTTGCTGTGTGACCCTGGGGAGCTCACTTCACATCTCTGAGCCCCCATGGCCATTGTGAAATGGGAAGAACGCCCATAGAGTCCTTTGTGTGGCTGCGACACAGAGAGACGCTCCTTTCTGCACCTACTCTTCCAAGAACACGTTTACGAAACCCTTCTCTTAGCTCATCTCTTCCTCAGGGAAGCCCTGAGACTGTGTCCGTTTTGTAGATTAGGAAACGGAGGCCAAGAGAGGCTGAGTCATGTGCCTGAGGTCCCGGGGCCAGCCCCGGATGCTGACCTGCCCAACTGTAATCGGAGCCCACGTTACCCACCACTGGGTGAAGCACTTTCCTGACCTTGCTCTGTTGAATTCTCACTGTCTCGTGTGCTACGTATCCCACATCCCATTTCACAGGTGTAGGAACTGAGGCCCAGGAAGGTTCCAGTCCCAGCTGTGTGCCCCTGGGGAGAGATACAGGTCTCTGCGTCTTCTTTTCCTCTTACAAGAATTGAGAGGATTGGTTTGATTGGACACTTTCCTGGAAATGGTGACATGATAAATATTTTAGGCTTGGTGGGCCATAATCTTTCTCAAAACCGCTCAGCTCTGCCGCTATAGCGTGAACGCAGCCATAGACAGTAAGTAAATGACAAATGGGTGTGACTGATCAAACCTTGTTTGCAGAAAAACAGGTGGTGGCACAGAATCCTCGCACACTGCTTGTGGGGATGCCAAGGGTGTTGACCCTCAAGGGGTAAAACATAGTCACCATGTGACTCAGCGATTCCACTCCCAGGTGCACACCCAAGGGAACAGGGAACATGTGACCACACCAAACCTTACACACGCGTGCTCACGGCAGCCTTATGCGTAATAGTAATGTCTGTCAACAGACAGAGACACAGAGCGTGGTGTCCCCACACAATGGCCATAAAAAGGAATGAGGTGCTGACTCGTGCTACAACAGGCATGAACCGCGAACTGCTGAGTGAAACAAGCCAACACCAAAGGTCACGTATTACGTGGCTCCCTGCACTCAAAGTGTCCAGAATAGGCAAATCCATAGAGACTGAAAGTGCATCGGCAATTGCGCAGGGCCGGCGTGGGGAGAACCAAGGGATCGTGGGACAGGGTGGACAGCTGAAGGCTACCGGGTTTCCTCCTGAAGTGATCGAATATTCTCAAATTGACTGGGGATGATTTCACATGTCTGTGCCTAGACCCCAAATTGCTGAGTGACACTCAGTGAATTTTGTAGTGTGTGAACCATATCTCAATGCAGCTGTTCTTCAAAAAATTATTTCCCGATAAAACAAAAATGAAGGGTGGGCATGAGAGGGGTTTTGGGGGGGGGTGGATAGAAGGGTTCCGAAAACTGATTTTGGTGTTGATTGCGTGATTGTATATATTTACAAAAGCGTTTCAAATTATAGACGTAGGAGGGGTGAATGAATTTATATAAATTATATTCCCACAAAGTCCCTCAAGAAGGGGAAAACAGGCCATAGGCTAGATTTGGCTTACAAGCCCTGGTGTGCTGATCCCTGGTCTAAATGATGAGTGTATCGGGACTCTGGATTCCAAGTAGGCAGTAACACAACTCAAGCTGCTTTAGGCAAAATGAGGAATCTGTTGATGCACACAGCTGAAAAATCTACAGAATAGGTGGGCTTCAGGCACTGTTGGATCTAGGGATGCAAATATCACCAGAACTCCATCTTGCTTCCACACTCAATCTCCAGGAAACAGCTGCCAGCAGCTCCTGTCACATTTTTCCACGTTCAAGTCCAGCAGAAAAGGGAGGAGTTTTTTTTTAAAGGCTGTCCCACTGGTTCTGATTGAACAGCATGCCCATCTCTGATCCAATTCTCATGGCCAGGAGAATGCAGAGTTCTCATTGGCCACTCCAGAGTCACATGGCACCTGGAAAGGAAGGATGCCTTGAGTGTTTCCCAAAGCTCAAGAACTGTGCTTGGGGTCGGTGGGGGAGAGGCGGCTCCCCTAGAGGAAAATGGAGGTGCTGGGCTGTAGGGACCCAACAACAGAATTCAGGAAGCATTTCCTATGCCAATATTTTTGCTTAAGTAGTTCCAAACTCCAAAGGGGTTAAATAAACATTGTTAGTCATGTTCTGTCAATGACAAATTGAAGCCCCCGAGAGTGGAGACAGCCTGCAGGTCACTGGCAAAGCACAGCCCGCCCCCGCAGGCTCCGACTATTTCACCTTCGCTCTCAGCATGAGGTTTAACTACCTGCAAGTCAAGACAGAAGGGGTCATTTATGCAACAGACGGTTATTACAGCCAGCCATGCACACCATGTCTGTAAAATTCTCTTAGATCAGGAAATTGAGCAGCCTGGACATTAAGGGGCAGACGTGAAGGGTGTGGCAAAGCCAGGCTGGCCTTGAGCTCTGGGGGCAGTGAGCCACCTCTGAGACATGCCAAGCCTCTTCCTGGGCAGCGGCAGAGGCTTGCGCAGTCGCCTCGGACGCCTACAGAGTGGCTGTCTTCACCTCCCCAGAAGGGGAAACAGGGTCAGACCAAGAGGAAGTCGGAAAGTCGGGGTCCTGGGTCCTAACCTCAACTTGGATGCTAACAAGCTGTGTCACTACAGGCAGCTGGTTCCTCGGGGCCTCAGTGTCAAATGAGAATGAGACTGTTTTTGTTCACCTTTCACCTCTGCCAGGCTGGATCTGACCGTGGCTCATTCTGTTCCTATGTCGCCTCCCACGTGCCCCGATCTCCCACCCCACCCTACCTGGCTTTTCTGTCCCCTGCTTGTCCCCACCTCTGGTCATTTTTCCATGCTCTTCCCTCTGCCTGGAACACTGCTCCTCTCCCTGCATCTTCCTGGGACTGGCACGGCTTCATCCCTGCAGAGAGGCTTAGGGAGACCTTTCCTGAGCACCCCGGTCCCCTTGGTCCCCCAGGTGTCTCTCCTTCACCATCTGAATCTTTGCTTTCTCAGTAAAGGGGCCCAGCTCCAAGATGCTCAAATAAGTATTTATTCGTTGGATGGAAACCATTATAGGATTAGTAGAGCCAAAGTCCACCTCTGACCCCAACACCAAGGAAGACTCAGTGCTGTCGTTGAGTGTCAAAGGCCAGGGCCCAGGTTTGGGGTGGTGTCCCTTCTCTCAAGTGACAGAGCCGCCTGGCTTTTCTTTCTGCTCCATGTTTCTCCCAGTGGTCGGCCTGCCCCGAGGCTGAGCACGTGTCTTCTGTGTTGCTCTGTCCCAGCAGGCCCCTGGTCCTGACCCTTGACCGCCAGCCAGAACAGCTGCCCTGCCCCTAGCTGGGGTGGGTACGGGGTCTTAACACCTCCCTTCAGTTAAGACCCCAGTATTCCTCCACAGCCCCTGCCAACTCCCTCTGTGCCTCTGCGAACCAGACTCCCTCCCTCCCTCCCCTTTCCTTGCTCATTCTCACCTGGACCACCTACCTGCTGCTGGCCCTGGGCCCAAGCCTCTCTGCACCAAAGTGCTGTACCTGCATTTTCCCCCTCCCCCTGCCAGCTCCCTGCGTTCAGGCTGATCCTTTTGTCTCAACACCCTTCCCTGTTTCTCTGACTGGCTCCTGCCAGCTCTCCCTTCAGAATCAGCTCAGCACCACCTCCTTCCAGAACTTGCCCTGTCCCCCCTCCAGGGTGGGGCTGGAAGTCCCTTCTCTCTCTCTCCCTGAGGCCTCTCCACCTACCAGATGTTGCAACAGCCCTTCCTGTACTGGGGGCATCTCCTGTGCCCCTCCCCTCCCTCCTCCCTAGACTGCGTAGTGTGAGGGCAGGACAATGTCAAGTGTCCGTGCCCCCACTGCACCTAAGGGTGCTCGGCACACAGTAGGAACTCAATAGATGCTTTCTTGAATGAGTGGATGAATGCATGCAAGTATGCATGTGAGTGCCACGGAGGCAGGGGCTGTGCCCAGTGTCACCAGTTCCTAAAAGTGTTCGGCCTGTGGTGAGATCTCTGTAAATGTTTAGGGGAAGGAAAGGAGGAGGCAGGGAGGGAGGGAGGGAGGGAGATGGGTGGATGAATGATTCCTAGGAGTTGCCTCCTGCACACAGGATGGACAACTGTCCCAGTTTGCCTGGAATGTGGGATGCCCCTGGGCAAGTCCAGGATGAGCCAGTCACTCCGGCCATGACACCCTGTAAGGCCCAGCCCTAGTCGGTGGCACTAATCCTAGTCACTTGCTGTCATCATGGACTTGGGCTTCCTAATGACTTCACACATTTGAGCCCAGTCTTTCAGTGTCGCTGGAGGACATAGACCACCTTGCTCTATGGCCCCCAGTCACCACTCAGGGCAGACAGAAACTGGCTTGGGAAGGTCTTCCTCGCTCCAGGAGTTTGGAAGGACCCTAGTCAACCCAGTATAGAGGTTCCCTGGCTTGGGTCTCCCCCGCATCTGCTGAAAACCTCCCCTGCGCCCTCACGCCCTTCCTGCTCAGGACAGCCCTGACCTGCTGCTCTCAGGGAGGCAGCCCCTTGGAGCCCCCTGGTGTGCCCACCCCGCCCTGCCAGACCCCTCAGCAGCCTGACGGCTCCATGAGGAGAGCCACGTGCTTGCGGGAACCATGCGGGGAAAACCTCGGGTGCAGCACCCCAGCGTGAGCAGGGGAGGGAAAGTGCTGACTGAGAAACTGAAACCCTGACAGATGTAGCACTTTTCAACTCCACGATGGGCCTGTTGGCGCTTGTCAGATCCCGGCACGTTCGCTAATGTGCATTTTCATCAAAGGGATGAGCCTGCTCCCGTGCCCACCGCTTGCCTAACCTTTTTGCTTCTGCTTCCTTTGCTTGGTTGGTCCTGCCTGTTCCCCCCACCCACCAGGCCGGTTAGCCCCTCCCTTTCTTTATATTATTGTCTTCCCTTCCCTCCTGTCCCCCTCACCCCTCCCCTCCCTCCCTTGCCTTCCCTTTCCCTTTCTCTTCTCACCGTCTCTGGTCTCCCTCCCCCCACCTCGGCCTCTCTTCCTTCTGTCTTCTTCCCTCTCCAGCTCTGTCCTCTCTCCTCCTCTTTTGGTTCCGCAAGACAAATGTCCGTGGAGACACACGGTATAGCCGGGACTGTGCTAATGGAGGGACGTGAAGACAAACGAGAAGGAAGGAGTGAGACTCACCTCTTCCTGCCCCACGTTTTTACTCCCTTCTCCATGTCTCTCTCCTCTGCCCCCCACCCCCTCCTTCCATCTTCCTCCTTCTTGGGATCTTCTCTCTCCCCATTTTTCAGGCCGGTTCACCCAGCTCTCCCCCACTCTGTTATGTGCTGGGGACGCAGACAGGTCCCTTTCTGTGTCAGAGTCTCCTGTGCCCTCTATCTCTCCCTTCTTCTCCCCCTGCCATCCCTCCCTCTCCCTCCTCCAACACCTGCACTGCCATGGCCCACTCCTTCCACCCCTGCCCATCCTCGGGCTTCGGCATCCCGAACAGGAGAGGCTGCTGCGTGCCAATTGCTGGCCCCTCTGGCGTCCCCACCGCCAGGGTCAAGCCTGGCCACGCTGCTGCGGGCGGGGAGCAGCTGATGCATGTGGACAGAGAGAGAGGCTCTGAAGGGCGCCGGCCCTGGTGCCCCTGGCCTAGAACTGCTGACCAGCTGGTTACGTGTGATGGAACAGGAGCATTTCTGAGAGGCCTCAGCCCTGCGGGCAGCCAGGAAGGCTGATGCGGGTGGACACACAATCAGAGGCAGAACAAAAAGTTCTCTGGCCTGACTGTGAGCTGGCTGATGGCTGATGTGCAGGGTCACTGGCTAGCTGGACTGAGGGCGGAGGGTGGGGGGATGGTGATGAGAGCACACTGAAGGCAGGTGAGGCCCAGGTACTGGAAATCATGGGTCACAAGGAAGTCAGGGCTGGGGGCACCGGGCTGGAGGATTACAGGACAAGCCTTACCAGGGCTGCTTTCCTGACTCTCCGGAGATCAAGGGCAAGGCAGCTCAGGTTCACACACCCCTCCCATGTCACCAGCATCTGTTCCACCCAAATGATGACTTCAGGGAGGGAACCCCCATTTCCCTTGCCTGTGGTTGGGTCGCTGGCAGAGGCATGCCCTAGTGTCGGCCAGGGAGCCTCGTGGCAACGTCGGTTGGGCTTCTGGGAAAGCATCTCCTTGCTCCTGAGAAGGAGATGCTGGATGGCCTTGCTCTGTCTGATTGTGACACTGGGAATCTGGTGGCCCGAGACAAGGCAACCCCAAGGACGTTAGGTCCCGGATGGCCAGAACTCCAAGGCTGGTGATGCCCTGTGGCCTGCAGGCAGCACCCCTGGAGTGTGTGCCCTTCCTCGGATTTCTTATTATGTGAAATAATGTGAAATAATGACTTTTCTTATTGTTTAAGGCCAGTGGAGCCCGTCTGAGTTGTGGAGTCTGTAACTTGCAGCCTAATGCATCCTAAATAACAGCCGAGCATAGAATTTGACTTCTCTGAGCCTCACTAGAGATCCTCATGCCTGTGCCCTGGGACTTCCATGAGGGTCTGTGAAACGGTGCGCTGGGCACCGTACCTGGCACACAGGAAGCACTCAATTAACGTTCTCATAATTACGTTTTACATATCAGTCCATTATATATTTACAGTCAGTTATATGTGGTGGTCATTGCTGCTGTTGCCACGTATCTCTGGGTCTCTCCTCTTCCAAGCATAATACTGTTGTCCTTTGTGGCCTCTTTGTGGGTGGGAGAAACCACGTGACTCTTTACAGAGGCTGCTCCCACCTCTTCCTAGTACCCGAGTGGTCTCTCATTTTGTCAGTGTGGCCCTCGGCCTGCTCCCCCAGGCCATCAGCACTCTGGCAGAATGGGCAAGGTGCTGCCTCCCTTCATGAAACTCCGAGGCGTCCCGGGCCGAGCTGCCTGGTATCCAGAGGACTGGTTCTCTCTTAATTCACACACAGCTGTTTTACCCCAAGGCACCCACATGTCACCCGGGGCAGCTGCCGATGCTGAAATCAGCGCCAGGCCCTTTAGGACGGGTGGAGCCTGGAGCTGCTCTTTCTGTTCAACTCTGCCTATGTCATGAATTCTTTCTGGATGATCCCAAATTGCTCCTCTTGCAATCTGCCTTTCATGGGCCTTTCCTGGAAATCAGGAAGACAGGGCCGGCTCTGTGTTTGAGCCCCCATGGTGGGGGGCGGTGGGGGCTAACCTCAGCACCCGTGAAAAAGCGGTGCCTTTTTTAAAAAAAAAGAAAGTAAGAGTTGGCAAGGATGTAGAGGAATTGGAACCCTTGGGCACTGTAAAATGGGGCAGCTACTGCAGAGAGCAGAACAAGTCAATGCAGAGTCCCATAATCCCTAGCAATCCCACTCGCAGGTATAGACGCAAGAGAACTGAAAACATGTGTCCGCAGGAAAACTTGTACACAAGTGTTCATGCCATACTCATGAAAGCCAAAAAGTGGAAACAACCCAGCGTGTGTCAGTGTATGAATGGATAAGCAAAACAGGGAGAATCCAGACCGTGGAATATCATTTGGCGGTAAAAAGTAATGTGGCAGCCCTGGCAGGTGTGGCTCAGTTGGTTGGAGCATCATCTCATAAGCTGAAAGGTTGCAGGTTCAGTCCCCAGTTGGGGCACATACAAGAGGCAACTGATTGATGTTTCTCTCCCTCTCTGTCGCTCCCTTCTCCCTTCTCTAAAATCGGTCAGCATGTCCTTGGGAGAGGATCAAAATAAAGAAAGGTAATGAGGCATGGACACCTGCCACCATGTGAACGCACCTCAAAACCGTGAGGCTAAGTGAAAGAAGCTGGACAGAAAAGGCCACACATGAGATGAACCCATTTACATGGAATACCTGGAAGAGGTAAACCCATAGAGACAGGAAGCAGAGCAGTGGTAGCGGGAGGCTGGGGGAGGCGGGTCTGGGGTGGGGTGGGGGTTACATGAGTGACAGGCGCGGAGCATCTGAGAAAAACGTTTTGGAACTTGATACAGGTGGCAGTCGCACCAGACTGTGAGTGTCCTAAATGCCACTGAATTGTACACATTCACCTGGTTACTTTTCTGTTACGTGAGTTTCACTTCCATTTTTGAACTGCCAGTACTTGGAAATGTGTGTGGAGCAGGAGAGGCGGGCAGGGCAGGCGGCAGAGGACAGCAATGACAGCGAGCCCTGGTCCCCAGAAATGCCCACCATCTGTCTGGCCCCAAACCCCTTTCTCGTAGTATCGGTCAGACTCGGACGCATAGTAGGTGCTGAACAAATGTTTGTCGTCCCCACCCCCTGCCCCGCCAAACCCACACACTGCTCGCCCCCTATATAGAGGGGAAAAAATTCTTGTAACTGTCAGAAGCGCCGCACTTGAACCTTTGGACCGAATCCCGTCTGCCTGTAGGGAGGGCCATGTTTGCCTTTGTGCCCTGACCACAGCCTGCACTTGGGGATCTGTGTCACCCCCAGCATCATGGGCTGGAGAAAACCCTGCCCACCTCCAGCTCCCACCAGGGTAATTACAAGTTAGGCGGCCACTATTTACAGAGCCTGCCTCATAATTAGCTGTTTATTAGGGTCTTTCAGGCCCGGCTGGGATTTCCCTGGGTTGCAGAAGCTACGGTGTCTCCTGGCTGCAGCTCCCTCTCCCCGCCATTCTAGAAAGACCTGGTTCAGGTGGCCGCTGGCCAGAGCCTCTGCGCACTTCTGGAAAGTTCCCTTCTGCAAAGTTCCTCAGGCTCCGGGGGCTGGAATCTGTTCTCTGGGTGTGCGGGAAGTGGGGATGGGGACACCCGCTGTCTTTTCTGGCCACCTCTGCCCCTGCAGGGCCAGAATGTGAGCACCTGCTCCCTGCTGGGCATGGACAGGATGGACGTTGCGATGAGGTGGCTGCCTCCTAGATCTTATGGAGCTCACAGTCTCGGGAGGGAGGAAGAAAGAGAAGCAGATTCTGTAAGATTCTGAGCAAGACAAGTGCAGAAGGAGCATGTAGGGCGTGTGTTAAATTGTTCATTTCAAGGCCACGGCAGCAGAGCATAAGCAAGCATCACCCTCCCAAGCAGCGGGCCCTGGGTGACTTGCACAGGCCAAAAGCGGCCCCTGGCCAGGAGCATGACCTACAGCAAACAGGCACTGAGCGCTCATAGTCTGCCCGCAGGCACTGTGCTCAGGGGCTGGGAGCCCAGGCTCCTGGGTCCGATTCCAGCTCTGCCCCTCACTCTCTCCGTGATCTTGGGGAGATTTTGTGCCTGTGCCTCAGCCTTCTCACCTGTAAAATGGGGGCAATAAGAGTGCAGAGTGTTGTCTCGTATCTGGCATATAGTACTGCTGTGTGAGCAGTGACTGTTAGTAGTGAATTTGCATTGACCAGTTCAGCTGATCTCCGCCGCAGTCTGAGAGGTGGATGCTATCCCCGTACCTGTTTCCAGGTGGGGAGACAGAGGCACAAATACATTGGGTGACTTAACCTCAGTCACTCGGAGGTGAGGCCTAGATTTGAACCCAGAGGCTCAGTCAGCACCTGGGCTTGCGTCATCACATTGTCATTTGAGAAGAGCAGAGTGAAGGAAGGCAGAGGGGAGGCTGTGCATGCCTCCTTGGAGACTGGGGGAGGAGGGAACACCCCCCAGGGGCCTGCTGGGTCGGGTCCGAGCAGTGCTCAGTGAATGTCGGTGAAAGGGAAGCACTGATTTTGTGTGCATGTTTATACCCTGCCGAACCCTTTCCTAAGGCTTCGGTCACATCTCAGGTGTGTGAGATCTTTTCTGTTGTAGATGGGGGCCCGAAGCTCAGCTCCAGGAGATGTCTCCAGGACAGTGTCATCCAGCCAGAAGTGGCAAGTCTGAGACTGTCTGTCCTCCTGGGTCTCTCAGATTCCAAACGCCTGGCTCTTTCCAGCCCAGCCCGCTCTCCTTCAGAAGCTCTGCCCAGGAGCATGCATGGTTGGCATTAGGAGCAGGGGGTGGCCCTGGTCCCGTGAGTGCTGCCTGCCCTGTTGTTCCTTTGAGCCATGGGACTCTCTCCTCTCTCCTCCCCAGTCCTTGGCCCAGGTGGATAAAATGAGCAAAACTGCTCCAGGTACCAGCGCTCAGCAATGCTTCTGGGGCAGTGTGGGGGAGGGGGGACAAAATCCAGATGAGCAAGGCAGGCGGCGTGGACCTGAGGCCTTGGCAGAGTGCCCCAGAGATCTCACAGGAAAGACTTTTCCCATCAGCCCCTCAGAGTCCATGGGTTCTCACCATAAAATATCCAGACCCAGCCTTGCCTTCCGAGAGCGCGCCGGGGTGGGGGGGCCGGGCCGAGCTGTGGCCGCTGATCCTTTCCAGATGCCTGGCAGCCTGTGGGACCCAGCGCAGGCTGCCTGGGCCACACTGGCTCCCTGTCACGTGTGTGTGTGCCACCAGAGGGAGATGAGAGAGGGGCCGAAGTCAGGGATTTCCTGGAGGAGGCTGGCGGGTCCGGCCCCAGGTCAGGGGGTTCTCCTCTGTGAAGGTGACCAGGCACCCGCCACAGCTGGCTTCTTTCTTTAAAAGAAAAAAAAAAGGTACTTTCCATTTTCATGTGATTTCAGGCTTACAGAAAGTTTGTAGAACAGTGCAAAGAATCACCACATACCCTTCACCCAGGGTCCTCAAGTTTTTTAAATGTTTTTTTTTAATGTACTTTTAAGGTGCAGGTGACGGACAACATTTTATTAGTGTCAGGTGCACAGCAGAGTGATGTGACATTTATGCGCCTTATGAAGTGGTCATCCTGACAGGTCCAGTGCCCACCTGACACCATGTGCGGTTGTTTCAATGTTACTGACTGCATTTGTTCTGCTGTGCCTTACGTTCCTGGGACTGTTTTTACAACGGGCAATCTGCCCTTTTTCATCCCTTTCACCTTTTCCACCCATCCCTCCACAACCCCTCCCGTCTGACAACCATCAATTTGTTCTCTGTATCTGTGAGTTTGTTTCTGTTTTGTTTGTGTTATTTTTTACATTCCACATATAAGTGCCTTCATATGGTATTTGGCTTTCTCTGTCTCATTTACCTCACTTGGCGTGACACCCTCTGGGTTCACCCCGTTGTCACAAAGGGTAAGACTTCATTCTTTTTTATGGCCGAGTAATATTCCCTTGTGCATGGGTACCACCTCTTCTTTGTCCAGTCGTCTGTGGATGGACACTTAGGTCCCTTCCATATCTCGCTCTGGTGAATAATGCTGCAGACAGAACACCTGTTTACCTCTACGGGCAGCAGTGTAGATGCCCTACAAAAAAACAGCATTGTTTAAAAATACATCTCACAATATAAGTCTCAGAATCAGGGGGTTAATGCTGACACGGCGTGATTATCCAATCAACACACTTTATTCTGGTCTCGTCACCTGTCCCTACAATGTCCTTTATCACAAAAGGCAGCACTGGGTCGCACACACGTCTCATCATCCCCCTTCCTTCTACAAG
Organism: Macrotus californicus; assembly: GCA_007922815.1. Taxonomy (NCBI): domain Eukaryota; kingdom Metazoa; phylum Chordata; class Mammalia; order Chiroptera; family Phyllostomidae; genus Macrotus; species Macrotus californicus. The sequence continues at coordinate 114,855 of VMDR010000077.1, read as the reverse complement.
TATGCCTCTGTCGTTCCTCGTCTTTCATGATGTTGACATCGCGTTAAGCCCACAGGTCACTTATCTGGTGGCATGTCCCTCCGTTTGGATGTGTCGGATGTTCTTCACGACTACGCTTAAGCCAGACACCTGGCCGTGGCCCACACCTGGCTGCACCGTCCCACCCCGTCAGCACCGTGCTGGGCCCTTCTCAGTGCATCCTGCCCGGTGGCACGTGCTGTCGATTTGCCCCAGCCCGGCGATGCTGATTTAATATTTTAAAGCATAAAGCAGGCAAACAAACACATAAAACCAGAAAAGCTTGAATACCCTTTCTAACTCCCAGCCCGAGAAGCCACAGGAATCCCCTCCACCAATCTTTTTGCTCATAGAGAGAAACGTCAACGGGTCTTGCTGCGTGACAAAGAGTCCCCAAACACAGCGGCTTAAAATAACAAGTGTTGCCCTGACTGGTGTGGCTCCGTTGGTTGGACATCGTCCTACAAAGTGAAAGGTCACCAGTTCGATTCCTGGTCAGGGCATATGCCTGGGTTGTGGATTCCGTCCCCAGTCAGGACTTGGCAACCCAAGAGGCAACCCATCGATGTTTCTCTCCCTCTCTTTCTCTCCCCCTCCCCTTCTCTCTAAAAATAAATAAATAAAATCTTTATAAGATAACAACTGTTTTATTGCTTATGGATCAGGATCTCAGGTGTGGCCCAGCCAGGGAGTTCAGGTCCCCATGATGTCAGCTGGACTTGTGAGTGTGGCTGCACTGGGGGACTGGGAGAGCCAGGACACCCTCACTCATGTGTCTGCCTGCCAGTGTGAGCTGTGGTCCTTGCTTTCCCTCTGTGTGGCCTTCCCAGTGGGGTGGCTTGGGCTTCATTCCGTGGTAGCTGGGTTTTAAGAAAGTGAAAATAGATACTCTTAAGGCTGAGGCCTGGAAGTTGACCAGCCTCCCTTCTGCTTCATTCTATTGTTCAAAGCAAGGCACAGGGCCAGCCCAGGATGGGAGAAGTGACAATGTCCATTGCAAAAGAGCCCGTGAGATGGGAGTGATGTTTCTCAGCCATCTTTGGAAGCCATCTACCCCACTCCCTGGAGACAGATAGAGCACACCAAGGGTTCCTGCTTACTCACCCAGGACGTACGGGACAGCTACAAATAAGGAACTGGGTCATCGGCCTTGGCCAGGCCTTGCCCAGAAGAATATCAGTCCATATGCTCAGAATGTTTCATTTTCACTCTTCAGTTCCATGCAATTCTGAAACCCTCCCTTAGGCATCTGATTATTTCTTGAGCACCTACTGTATATGTGGGGCCCAGCATGGCCCTCTGGGAGTTCATAGCCTAGAGATAGGACTGACCTATGAACAAACTGCTGGAGATTGTTGTCAAGAATTTAGGTAAATAGAGGGTGGAATCCAGAGGAAGGAGTGGCTAGGTATGCCTGGAGGCACTAGGGTTGGGAATCCAAGGGACAATGCCCGAGGATGACCCCTAAAGAAGGTACACCTGGGCAGGCCAGGCTGGTATGTGGGGTGGGGAATGACCCCACCTGGAAATGGCTATCAGAGAGGTAGGTGGGGCTCAAGGAAGAGTCCAAGACAAAAGGCAAAAGGGGTCATCGTGGAATAGCACTCTGCTACCTTGTGTTTCTGACCACCTTCCCTTCTTCCTTCTGGAGTCTTCACCAGGTTTAAATCTAGCTTCCAGGGAATATCTGTATGATGCAGATGATGAGCCCAATGAGAAAGGTGGGGAGGACTCTGTAGGGAAACTTCTTTCATCTAATAACAAGGGCCCAGGCTCCAGAGAGGGGAGCTGTTGTGTGGGATCTGTGTTGTTTGCAGTGGGGGAAGAGAGAGCAGGGAAGAGGAGGGCAGGCTTGGGTTCAGTGTCGCCGTGGGCTTCGTTACAGCCGAGCACGTCCTCACATCACGTAGCAATGTTTCTGTCAACAACAGACCACATATAATGGAGCTGAAACATTCCTATTGCCTACTGATGTCCTAGTGTGAACAAGCCTGCACCGCTAGTGGTAAAAAAGTATAACACGTGCAATTATGTTGCTAATGATAATAAACGCTTGCTTGCGTTGCTGGTTTATGTTATGACGATGATCCTCTACCCTCTATCGTTACTTTAGAGTGTGCTCTCCCTGCTTAGGATAAAAGTTTGCTGTAAAACAGTAGGCTGCGTTATGCCTTGTACCTCTCGTGTTCATCTCGTCTCTTGATTACATCATTTCTCTTGTGCTTGATCTGATCCCGTGTTGTTTTATCCAACAACATGCTGTACAGATTTGTAGCCTTGGAGCAGCAGGCTCTGCCCCATACCATCGAGGCGTGCAGTGAGCTAGACCACGTCGGCTTGTGTGAGTGCCCTCTGCTGTGTCCGCCCGCAATCACCTAATGACACTTTTCCCAGAACACGTCCCCAGCGCTAAGTGGCTCCCAGCTGTACGTCCCGAGGGAACTACATTCCTGTTTGCATGCAACTGGGTCCAGAGAAGGGACCATATGGGGACTCATAATCTGTGTGGGTGACATAGTTTTACACACAGGCACAAACAGTCACAAGGGCGGTCACGATTCTAAAAGGAATGTATTCTTTACGTAATTAAAACCTCAAATAATCCAAGCACACCCAGAAAAGGGGTGGCGAGCATGTCTCTTTCTCCATTAACATGTTGCTAACACATGGCAGCAACGCTCCACTGTTTCCATTTTGCTGGGGCCACTCGGTTTTGAACTGATGCAGTGACTGACGTCTCCTTTAAAACCGGGAAGATTTGCATTATGTCCCATTCTGCACCTACCGGAGGCTTTATTTCGTACTGACGTGTATGTTCACATCGTACTGTTTCAAATCTCTCTTATTGCCCATGGTCTGTCTCCCGAGTGAGACCCACTCACACATGGTAAGAGATTCAGTGCAGAAGGAGCGGCTGTCTTGGGAAGGCTCCTGTGGTTGAGATGGACCTCTGGGTTTTCTGGGGCAGCCCTCTTCACACAGGGGACTAGAGGCTCAGAAGGAGGTGGTTCGGTCCAAGATGCTGCACTGAAAGGTCACAGAGGGGATGCGCTCCCCCCTTGGAACTCAAGCTGTGTGGTCTGATTTTTCAGTTCTGGCTAAACAACAGAGCAGTTGAGAATCTGGGTTTCAGAGTCTCTGCCACCTGCTAGCTTGCTGACCTTGGGCCAGGTATTTTCACCTCAGTTTTCTTTTGCGCAAAACAACTGGTTACTAATAGCCGCCTGCAGGGAAGTGATAACAGATAACATGATCTTCTAGAATGCTCGGAACCGGTAGTCATCACGAGGACAGCCCCACCTTGCCCCTTCATGCCTTGCTTATCTGTTTCTGTCTGGTAAGCTGTGGACCCCCAGGGCAGGGGCTGCTTGGGGGTTTTCAGACCCTGTGACTACAGGATGTGGGCTGGACCCCACACTGCATAGTGCAGGGGGAATTCAGTAGGCCCTCGGGGCTCTTTCCTTCTTCCTTTTGGTTCTAATTCCAAGAGTTTTCCCTCCTTCTCTGGGTGGGGGCAGGGAGGGAAGGAGGAAGGTAGCCCCTACCCTCTCCCTCCTAGCAGACGATTCTCTGAGCCCACCCCTCCGCTCCAGGCTGTGCCGGTACAAGTCGCTCACCCCCCCGTGTAGGGGATGCAAAGGGGCAGATCTGCATTCTAAAAGACCACTGAGGAGCGAGTGTGGTGCTAAACACCGAGAAAATGCTCACTAGCCAGGGAACTGTGGGGACCTGGGCCAGCTACCTAGGGAGACCTTCAGAAATGAGAACAATCGCCTTCCTGCTCAATCGCAGAGGGCCGGCGCTGTCCCCGCCTGCGTTCTTGGTTTCTGTCCCCTACACAAAAGTTGACAGAGATCGGAACTTGGAGAGGAAAGAAAATAAGTTTTATTCTCACACGAGGATATTTCTCTCTCGTCGTTTTTAGAGAGAAAGGAAGGGAGAGAGAAGTATCGGTGGGTTGACTGGACAGGGATCGACACCCGGACCGGGTACGTTTGCACCTGGACCCGGGATTGTACGCGGTCGCGACCGGGGTCGCCCGTGCGGGACTCGGGGAATCCATCCGACAAACTTCTGGTTTCGGTAAAAAACGCTCCGACCGACTGAACCCGCCGGGCAGGGCAGAGACATAACTTTTACAAGTCCTACTGGGTCTCTGACTTGCATGTTGCCAAATCCCCCAACCCCCAGAGCAGCTGTGACCTCCGTTCTGCAGATTAGGAAACCCCCGCTCAGAGACGTTAAGAGATGGGCTGGAGAACACACAGCCTAGGGGCTGCCGAGGTGGGACCCAGACCTCACCGCCGCTACCCCAAGGCCTGCGTTCTCTCTCGAATCTGTCTCTCAGACAGAGGTTGCAAGGCCAGCTCAGAGGAATGGAATGTCTGACATTCGTGGGCCTCTCTAACTCCCCCAGAAGCCCCTGGGGGATCGTGATTCACGCGCAGGAAACCAGTCCCTCAGCCTCGTTGCCCCCAGCCTGCCAGCCTCCTCCCGGAGTGCACCAGATGTCTCAGACCTCGCTCTCCTTGGTGCTGTGGCACCCGCGGTTCCCCGAGTCCGGTGTTCCCTTTGCCTCGAAAACTCCTCCGCCTCCTTAACGATCCAGATCAAATGTCTCCCGAGCCCTAGGAGGATAACTCCTATGTCTTTATTTTTCTCCCATAAAGCAAGGCCGCCACGCACCGCTGTCCAGGTTGTGCACTGCGTGCGGCCAGAGGCGCCGTTTGCGCAGAACGCAGTGGGCGAGGCTACTTGTGACTTTATTAGAATTGTAATAGTGTCAGTGGATGGCTGCACACCTGAGGGGAGGGGTGACTTCTCCACGTTTAACACCCTACCCAGCCCTGAGCCCAATGAATGCGCAATAAATGTGGAATGAATGAATGAATCCTACAAGATACATACAGAGACTGCAAATGGGCCAGGACTTGCCCCTCCCCAGCTGCACAAAGCCGGTTCTCGGGGCTTCTCTCTGGGGATTGCCTTCAGAGCCAGGTTCCAAGCCACGCAAGTAACCCTTGCTCATTATTTTGCAATCACAGGTCTTTTCTTACCCAAAGCGAGCCCAGCCAGCTTCATCTCCTACCCTATTCATCAATCCTGGCTCCATTGAACTTTGGGCTCTGTCCAGGAATCAAGTCCACTCTCCAAGGGTGAGAAAAAGCAGGAGAAAATACAGCAGCCCGCCTTCCAGACACGCCGCTGCGTGGCAGCCTGGCTGGCCGAGGGTCTGGCCTCCTCGGGGCGGGGGGCCTCCTCTAAAGGTCCACCCTGACTTCCACAGACACGGTCTGGTGTGTTGCTTTTCAAAAGTTGGCTCTTAATTCCACAGCCAGACTTGTGAGGAACGGAGCATTAGTTACCGAGTGTTTACTAGGTGCCGAGTGTTCTGTGAAAACTGCCGCCTTTCAGCCTCCTAACCGAGCAGTGGGGTGGGTCTAACTCTCCCCATTCTACAGGTGAGGAAACTGAGGCTGGTGTTTTTTATCATTTCACTGAAGGGCTGAGACTTGGACCTGGATCTTGGAGCCGTCAGAGCCAATGGTGTTTTTTTACGACAAGCCACGGCATTGCCTTTTAGACACCCTTTTCTCTGTGGTTTTACAATCCTGGAAGTAGAAATCCTCGTTTCCTGTGACCGACCCCTCCTGGGGGCAGTTGCTAGCTCCTCTCATTGCCAGCAGGACATGCTGGGCTTCTGCCCCCCTTTCTCCTCTGATGGGATTACTCTGTGGAAATGCCTCACACCCTTCCCTGGTCCTCCTTGTGACCACGGGTGCCAGGTCTCTGCTGGGACAGGGATGCTGCCACGAGGTATGCAGTCAGGGGTCAAAGTTCAGACCACATGAGCCCCAGGTTCAAAAACAGGTAAAACTGATCTCACAAACTTTTTCTTTTCCGGTTGAACACCACAATTCTTTAGCCTTGTATAGTTTTTTTCAAGAGTTTGGGTCACAGAGCATTAGCAATGAGTTTTCATTATTAATTTCTACCACTGGCCCTGACTGGGTAGCTTAGGTGGTTAGAGCATCATCCTGATACCAAGGTTGCAGGTTCAGTCCCTGGTCAGGGCACATTCAAGAAGAAACCAATGAATGCATAAATAAGTGGAAGGACAAACCAATGTTTCTCCCTCTCTCTCTCTAAAATCAATTTTTTTTTTAAATTTAATTTCTGCCCTGGCTTGGTCCTCCATATTCAATACATTTCAAAGACACCGAGGATTGAAGACTCAGGCAACATGTTCTGAGCACTCACAGACATTGCTGGGCTCCTTCAGGTTCTGGAACAGGGGTTAGCAATCTGTGGTCCTTGGGCCAAATCTGGACAGACAGCTGTTTTTGTGACTGAAGTCTTATTGGAACACAGCCAGCCCCCACCATTTACAAAACACCCATGGCCGCTCCCATGCTACAACGACAAAGGTGAGTGGCTGTCACTCGAGAAATAGAGTTACCCTCTGACTGTTCACAGAAAAAAACATTTGCTGCTCCAGTTCAGGGAGACATGGGATGTTTTTCTGGCTGCCCAGCCTCCAAACCCCTTCTTATCCTTGAGGCATCTCCCATTTAAAGGGGTGGGACTCACTGCCTACAATTGAAGCTGGAAATGCAGATATTCCCTGCAGTGGGTGGAATGGTAGCCACAGAAAGATACATCTCTGTCCTCAACCCCAGCACCTGTGAGTGTGACCTTCTTTGGTAAAAGGACCTCTGAAGATGTAATTAAGTTAAGAATCTTGAGATGAGATCTTCCTGGATGATCCAAGTGAGCCCTAAATCCAATGAGCAGTGTGGCTGCTCCTAGAACAGCCATACAGAGGGAGATAGCAAGCGAAGAGGAGCAGGCCACATGAAGATTGAGGCTGAGATTAGAGTGAGGCATCCACAAGGAATGCTGGCAGGTGCCAGAAGCTGGAAGAGGCAGGGAGGCTCCCTCCTTGAACCTCCAGAGGAAGGACAGCCCTGCCAGTGCTTTGATCTGTGGACCTCTGACCTCCAGACCTGTGAGAGAATAAACTTCTGTTGTTTTCAAGTGCCTGGTTGGTGGTCGTTTGTTACAGCAGCCACAGGATACTAATACACTCCCTTTCCTAGTTTCCCTCGCAGCCAGGGCACAGACATGTGACTCAGCTCTGCCAATCAGATGCATCTTCCTAGATTAAAAGAGAAGCTGATGTTGGGAGGAATCAGGAACATACCTCTCCCATGCCTTCTCCATGCTGCTGAGGACAGCAGCAGCAGCAACCATGTGGGGTTCTCAGAGATGTTGGTGGTTACAGCTTAGGGGCATTGACCATGCCCAGAATTGCCAGTGGTGACAGAGCAGGTGACTCTATAGGTGTCAAAGGGGACAGCAGCAACATCTTCAGTGATGAACAACGTCTGGGGTGATTTGGGTTATAACTCCTAGCTGCACTGACTCCAAGTCTAATTTGCCTTCTGGGAATCCTGCGAGCTACGCCATACCCTTTGAGTGTCCTTCTTTCCTGATAAAATTAGCCAGAGTTGGTGTCTGTGGCCTTCAGGGCTGTGCCAATGCCAGTTCATAGCGCCAGCTTTTGGGTCCCCTTCCCAACTCCTCCTTCAGTGATGTAGTCACCGTGGTGGCTTGAAGTCGGTCCCAGGAGTGGGGGTTGCAGGGGCAGGGGGTGGGATTTACACCATGGAAATTGGCGAGTGCTACAAATCAGAGCTTTTCTGTTTTTAAAGAGTTGATTTATCAGCAATACCACAGACTGGTTTCCAAGTACAACTGTGATCAATAGCCACAACATTTTGTTTCATCCTTGTATCCAGCCGATAAGGAAGGTTTTATATTCATCTGGCTACAAGGGGCAGTCTAAAAGAGATGAAGGGATTGTTCACAGTCATGCATCTCTGAGGGCGTGACAAATCAGGGTCATGAACTTCTGATTTCACATCCTCTCGATCAAAATAAGGCTAATGACCACTTTTTTGGAAAGTGAACACTTACAGACAGACTGTACCAAAACACAATGAAGCAGCAAACAACAATACAAAAAAGAGCAACCCTCCACGATCCCCAAGGGACACTGTCCATCCAGCCTAAACTGGTCCAAATCACTTAGTGTCTTGCCGTGGAGGAGTCTTCCCGGCAAACAGTGGGCTGGCCAGAGCTCAGGTTCAGAGGCATTTAGATCGGATTTGAAGCACAGCTTGCTCTGCAGTGAAACCTCCCTTGATGCTCTCAGTGCAGAAAGAGACAGCCTTCCACATTTGGAGGGGAATAGATTGCAGGTGCAATTAACAGGCTTGAGGGAGGCAGACAGTCTCACCTTGATGCTCTCAGAGTCCAGGGCTTGCGCTGTGGGCACTGACAGATTTACCATCAGCAGGACGTGCCGAGAGCCTCCGTGCCTCATCTCCAGGAGAGAGATTTATAATGCCTACACAGCTGTTTGAGTGCGGCCCCAGCCAGATACCACATTCTGGGAAGCAAGGCTTCCTGTCTGAACACACATCCTCACTTCTGCCTGACCAGCCCAGGAGCCTGGGCCTTGGGAACAACAGAAGGAATCCTGTGGATGTTCGCTGGCTGGAATCACACGGCTCTGTGCCCTTGGCTTTCCCTGGACACATGCTTTCCTCTTCTGGGGAAATGCCATTTTCCTGACCTCTGCCTACAAGACAGGCAGGTGCACCAGGGAAGCTGCCGGCCACGGCAGCAGGAGGCTGAGCATGTGCCCACAGGAAGTGCACGGGGCACTGGCGTGTGTCGGGCAGAAACACCAGCTGCAGGGGGTGGGCAGATCCAGGACGGATTCCTACAGTAATAAAGATAAAGACCTCTTCTGTGCTATGAGACCTTCTCTGCATTCAGATGCATCCATTCAGACCCCTACACTCGCCCTGCTGGGCGTGCATTGTAGCCCCATCTTTCTGATGAGGAAACAGAGGCCTGGAGAGCTGAAAAAGCAGACCCAAAGTCCACAATCCATGAGTGACAAAGCCACGTTTTGAACCCAGGACTTTATGACTCCAGCACTTGGGTATCAAACAGGCTTGAATAGTGTCCCCTCACCCAATTCATGTCCACCCTGAACCTGTGAATGTGACCTTATTTGGAAACAGTGTCTCGGCCAGTGTAATTAGTAAGAAGAGTCATCCTGGAGTAGTATGATCTGGTGTCCTTATAAGAAGAGGGTGGTTTGGCCAAAGAGATCGGACTCACGCAGGGAAGACAGAGGCAGCAATGGAGTGAGGTGGCCACAAGCCAAGGAGCGCCAGCTTGCCAGTCACCACTGGCAGCTGGGAGAAACCAGTGAGATTCCCCCCTAGGGACTCTGGAGGGAACGTGAGCCTGCCGACACCTTCATTTCAGACTTTTGGCTTCTACGACTGTGACTCTAAGTCTGCGGTCACAGCCGCCCTAGGAGGCAAGATGGCCTTTCCTGCCAGGGGAGCCCGGGGAGGCGGGGCGGCTGGTACACACGCTCCATCCCCCATCCTCGCAACTGCATCCTGCTCATCCCCTCCCTGCCAGGACCACACTTCGGAAGCCGTGGGTCCAGGCTGCTCTGGCCCCTGACCAGAGAGAAGCCACAGAGAACTCGCACGCGGCACAAAGGCCCCAGTGACCGGTCCCCACCCCCTTCCCCCTTCCTTCTCCTCTGAATCTGTCCTCAGCCAACCTTGTGGGCCACTGAAGCTGCAGGTTGGGTGCAGGAGGAGAAAAAGCCTGTTTCTCTCAGTAAGCAACACTGTGAGGGCTTCTTGGCCGACAGCTGGTAGCCCAGTGGCGGTGGCGTCAATTTTGTGTGACGCTGGGGCGTCATTCTACCTCAGAGGGGCCTGGTGACGCCATGTCCTCTCTGGGCTCCAGAGGAACTGGACCGATCTTCACTGCTGCCCAGGGACACCCTCCCAACTGATAGCTTGGCAACGTTGTTCTTCTCCTGTTTTTCTTTTGTTTGGGACCGGAGAAGCCTTGGATGTCACCTGGTGACATCTCCAGGGACCGCAGTTCCCTCAAGACTCTGTGGTCAGGCCCACCCTCCCAGGAGGCCCATCTGCCAGGGAAGCACCTGAGAGATCACCTCTGCTGAGAAAGTGTCTCCAGGAGAGGCCTGCCGATCACAGTACGTTGTATCTGTTCGGCTGTGTTCTTCCCTCCTCGTTAGACAGGGACCTGGCCTGGTGCATTCACCATTCAGTCCCCAGGAGCTGGCGTATAACAGGTTCTTGGTAAGTATTTGTGAACCGGCCAAGCCCCAAACTCACCATGAAGAATCACTTTGCTTGTCTCAAAACTGACCCATTCATTGATGAAATTGATCCAACCACCAGAGCCTGCTGCTTTAAGCTTCCTACTGTGCGCCTCATATTTGTCATTCCACGGGCATGTCACATTGCCATGGCTCCATTGGCTCAGGCCCATGCAGCTGAGGCACAGCAGAGGTGGGACTTGAATCTAGGACTCTGCGACTCTGGGGTCCCCCCCAAGCCCGTCATCTGCCTGGGGACTGGGGACAGACCTCTAACCTTGGCCCAGGCATTTCAGAAAGTTGATCGAAAAACATTCCATCTTGAAGTCAGACATACTGGATTTCTCAGAACTTCTTCGATCCCTATCGCTGAGGTTTCCCTGGAGGCCAGGGGACAGCGACCTCCTCCCAGGAAATCTCGTCCCTCAGCAACACTGACAGGGAGGGTCCAGGACTGTGGCGGGCGGGGGGGGGGGAGCTTCCTTAGCTCTTTGAGCTTTGGGATTCTCTGGAAGCTCGTTGCTATGAAGACAGCCTGATCCTGGGGAGATGGTGATGATGATGACGACGATGTCATAACTCTCATGATGACCACTCCGGGGCTGTGTGCTGCCGTTCGGTGCTAACCCTTCCCACGTCTACCCAGGCCTCAAACGGGGCACCTGTGCAGAGGGTGGCTGTCCCTACTTTACAGACAAGGAAACTGAGGTCCCTGCGGCAGGGCTCCAACCCCATCTGACCAATCAACTGCCTCTTATTCTGACACCCTGCTGCCTCCAGACAGAACTGACCAGAGAGGGGTCTTCCGGAATGTTCTAGACGGAGCCTACCTCCTCAGCCTGCAGGGTTTCGCCCTCCAGATGTCAATAAGGAACTCGATTTACTTCTGTCCAGAAACCAGCAGGGCCTCCTTGTGCCACGGCCCCCAGGTAAGAGGGGCCCAGTGCGGGGCCCAGCGTGGGGCTGAGGCTTCTGTGACCCCTGGGGTCGCTGTGGCAGGTGAGGCACCGGCCTCCCTTTGACCTGTCAGTGGAATTCCTTCAAGTCACCCCAGTTTTCCTGTGTTTAAAAGGAGACTAATCACAGCGAAGCAGTTTGAAGTCCTGGTCTGAAAAGCATCATTATTACTTGCTCGAGGGTCTTGGCATCTCAGGGCCTCAAGAAGAAAACAAAAACACCCCATGCTGATTTCTAATGCAAATTGGGTTTGAAGAGTCTCGCTGGGCTCTCTGGAGTCCCCAGTCACCCTCAGAGGAGGGCACACGGCAGGGGTTGGGGTAGGGGGGTGAAGGGGGAGGACTCTGGCCTCGGGCAACGAGTTTCCTTTCATCCAACAAAACCCAGATCCAGCCATTTCCCACTTTCAGACCCCACCCGGGTGCCAGCCCCTCCAGTCAAAGCACCAGGCTGCTTTCCTCTCCCTCCTCCTGCATTTTCTTCCATCACCTGTACCCATGACACACATGTGCACGCACACACATGCTCACCCACTGTTCTCACATGAGCACACAAAGCACATTTACAGGCACTCATAGACCCACACACACACTGACACATGTCCACACATGTGCACTCCTGCACACCCAGCCAGGTGCACATGTCCACGGAGGCTCACACACTCACAGACACACAAGCTGGCTCACGGTCCCTTCCCTGTCAGCACCGGTTTCTCTCCCTTCTCTGTGGTTTCGCCGGCTCATCAACCTCTGTCTCCAGACCCTGGGATCCTCAGCCAGGACGGCGAAACACCTGATGCTCCCGGAGTCTCAGGAGGGACATGGAGCCCAAATGTGCACCCTGGGTTTCAGGGAAATCTGACCCTCCTGGGTCCGCCCTTGACTTCAGCCTGCCCCTGCGCTGCCAGAAAACAAGGCAAAGGAAGTGGATCCTGGAAGGCTCTCTCCACTGCTGGCACAGGACAAAGCTTCCTCTGCTCCCCTAACCACCCCGAGACATAGATTATCTTCCCCATGGCTCAGATGACGAAATCGAGGCCCAGAAAACTCAGTGACTCATCTCAGAGGAATTAGTTCTTTCAGACAATATTTATTGAGTCTTTACTACGTGCCAGGCCAATTCTGGCGGCGAGGGACGCAGCATCGAACAGGACAAAGGACCCGGCCCTGCGTTTACATTCATGGGACTAGTAGGTGGGGGAGTCAGGAGCTCACCATGCTTCTCCTGACTCCAGAGACCCTGATTTCTCTGAGTCCCTGTAGGGCCACCTGTGTGCCCTGGGCACTTTCACCTGCATGGGCCACTTCCTCCATAATTATATTTTATGGCTGCCTTGGTATAAAGACAAACATAATCCAGGCCAAATTAAAAATGAAAACATTTTCTTTAATCCTAAAAGTCTTTTTTTTTTCCGACTTTGAAAGAAATTAAGACATTTCCATGGGTTGTATGTATTAAGCCTGCTGTACACAATGGGACCATCAGCCCCGTGTCCCAAAACACCAGTTACCCTGAAAAAGTAAACCTTGGGACGCTTCATCAGAGCCAAGACACAGAGACGCCCAAATATTCCTCAAGGGACGGATAACCAAGATGCGGTCTGTCCGTACAACGGAGTATCATTCGACCGCAAGAAGAAAAAAGTATTGATTCCTATACGGCAGGGATGGACCCTGAAAACGTGATGCTGTGTGAGAGAAACCCGGCATAAAAAACCCCCACATTGTGTGGTTCCATTTATGTGAAGTGTCCAGAATAGGCAGATCCACAGAGACAGGAAGCAGGTTGGGGGTTGCCAGGGGCTGGGGGCCGGGGCAGGGGCAGGAGAGAGGGAGTGACTGCCAGAGGCCACAGAGTCTCCTTTGGGGGCTGGTGCAAATGTCTGGAGCTGGGGAGGGGTGGTGATGGCACAACATCGCCATTGTACTAAATGCCACTGAACTGTACTTTCTAAAATGGTTCATTTTATGTGACACAGATTTCTGCCCTGTTAAGACGGAACAGCAGTGAGCGATGGGGTTTCCCTTACCAACTCTCTGGAGACTTTGGATGAGAGCCCTGGCCTTGCGCCCCAGCTTTCCATTCCCCTTTCCTCCCTCTGGGGCTTCCTTCTTCCTCCTGCCACGTCATATTTCTCCTCTTGTCCTTTCGCTGGCATACTAGAAGGCACCCTGGCCCGGAAACCCAGGCTGTGCTTCCGATGTGCTGAGGGGCCACAGACCAGATGCACCTTGGTGGCCCCTGGGCTGGGGCTGGCCTGCTGACATATTTTCCTTGGCCCATACAATGAGTGCACTTAAGATATTCGTCAGTTGCCAACATTTCAAAACGGAGGGATTGACGTGGCACACACAGATTCCGGCTTCTCCGGAGAATTTCAGCGGCGCCTACCACTCTGGCTCCTTGTCCCCTCGTGGCTATGGGGAGCAGGCTCTGCTGCCCCATTCCAGAGACCCCCTCCTCCCGGTTTGCCACAGTCCCTACCGTTCCTTATAGTTTTTGATGGCACCCGTTCCTCCTGGCTGACCTCTGTGGCCCTGGAGCCTGTGGCCACAGCCTCAGGCAAAGGACAGAACCTCTGTAGGCCTCTCTGAAATCCGCACCCACTTCCTGAGCACATATTCTTCCAGTCCACCTGACCACGTGTCAGAGACAGCACTCCACGTGTTTGTTTACCTGTGAGTGAAAAATCTGGACGGCTGCATGTGGATTGAATTCACACGGACATCACTGAGCCATGAATCCTGTTCCGTTGTCTTTTTCACTCAACGCCCTGCTCTTGAGAGTCACCCGTCAGGAACCGACCCTTCCAGGGTTGCCAGATTCAGCGAACCACCAAAACAACAGGTGTCCCGTTCAAGTGGAATGTCAGAGGAACCGTGAGTAATATTTTTCAGTATAAATGGACCCAGTGCAATCGTTGGGATATACTTACCCTAATAAGGCCTCTGGTGTTTTTGTCTGGTAGCACTTCCGCTTGCAGATAAAGAAAAGGAGGTGGGGTGGGGGTTCGGGGGTGGGGGTGAGTCACTTTCCCCAGTGAGTGGCAAAGCGCGGAGCCAAAGCTGGGTCAGTCCGAGCCTAGAACACTCTTCAACCCTGTGGCTTCCTAAGGCTTCTAGGTGAAAAGAAGTAGTTGATACATAGGAAACATTTAAAAATGGTAAGCCCCACCCAGGTAGGAGAGGGGGCCACTTCTTTCCACACCTGGCTTGCTCTGCAGACTTTGCTGCTGACTTTCTGTTGGCGTTCAGGAGGCGCTCGGGGCGCACCGCGTCCCAGCGCAGCCCTGGCGTTTACATGGTGCCTGGTGCGTGGTGGGCACTCAGCAAATGAGTGGCAACTGGGTGATCGTTTTTACCAGGACAAGCGACACTTCCCTCTCTGGCCACACGTCAGAAGCCACCGCATGGGGTGTCTGCCTGCTGAAATGTGTAAATAATCCCCAAGAACCTGAAGTTTCATGCCACCGCCAGAGTTCCTGTGCCCAAACTGTAAACGTTCCCTGGAACTCACCCTTAATCGTGATGGAAAGCAACATGTTCCCGATTTCCATAATATTAGAAAGAGGTGGAGCTCACCATAAAGGATTCAAGACGTGTCAATCAAATGACAATTCAAATGATACATTTATTTGTTTTTGCCTCTCCGAGCTGGCTTGCTTTGTTCCAGCTTCCTCCTTCTGGGGGGTTTCTTGCACCCTCCTTTTCTCTTTGAAGTGCATGGGCTAATATTTTATTCATTACAGAACTTAACAAAGCCTGCATGGCAGAAGAATTCAGGTTGGTGCCAGAAAAAGGTGGTTGGTGCAGCTGTACCGAGACCTCAGGAGTCCCGAGACCTCAGGAGTCCAGGTGGTCCCAGAAAACTACAGTTCCTGTAAAGAGACTCCATCATTGCAGGAAGCAGTGGGGACACAGCAGTGAGCAGGACGCACCCCATGCCTGCCCTCATGGAGCTGACATACTGATAGCTAGTGACAGTCGTGTGCCCCCAAAGGAGGCTTAACCCTTCCAGGCCTTTCCTGACAGGGGAGACCCCCGGGGCCATGGTTCCAAGTCTTCCTTCCACAGATGTCCCAGGGGACCCATTTTAGTCAGCTCCCTGGCTTGGAAAGAGGTGGACAAAGCCATCAGTGTGCCTCCTCTCTGATGCTCTTGTGGCAGCCCCCAGAGTTTATCCTTAAGAAACAATTAAGAATGTGCCTGCAAAGACTTGACCACGAGGGTCTTCCTCTTGACCTCTCTCGCAGGGGAGAGAAATGAAAGCCTCTCTCCAGGCGAAACCTCGCGAAGTGGCTACTGTTGTCATCCTCGAGCTGCTGATGGGGAGACCGAGCGAGAGGTTGAGCAGCCGGGTGGCTCCAGAGTCTGAGGCTGTGTACCATGCCTTCTTTTATTTATTTACTTTTGGAGTCAGCCAATATATAGACTTATTTAGATTGCTATTGAAATTCAACATTATTTGATATATGAGTTCCAGGTGTATAGCATAGGGATTAGACCTTTATGTAATTTATGAAGTGGTCCCCCTGATAAGTCTAGGGCCCCCCTGGCACCATATGTAGTTATCACACTATTATTGACGATGTTCCCTGTGCTGTGCTTTACGTCCCTGTGCCTAGGGACTATTCTGTAACTGCCAGTCTGTGCTTCTTACACACTTGACCTTCTTTCACCCGGCCCCTCAGCCCGCTTCTGCCTGGCAACCACCAGTCGGTTCTCTGTACCACGGGTCTGCTTCCGTTTTGTTTGTATATTGTTCTTTAGATTCCACATGTAAGTGAAGTCACTTTGTGTATGTCTTCCTCTGTCAGACTTATTTCACTGAGCATAACACCCTTCAGGTCTCTTCGTGTTGTTACAAATGGTAAGACTTCGTGCTTTTTTATGGCCGAGTAACACCCCGTATGCACGTAGCACCTCTCCCTCATTCAGTGGTTAGAGTAGGTACTGAGGTTGATTCCACATCTTGGCTACTGTAAGTAATGTGGTGATGAACATGGGAATGGGTATATCTTTTCAAATTAGTGTTTTGGATGTCTTTGGTTAAATACCCAGAAATGGAATCGCTGGGGCGTAGGGTAGTGCTGTTGTTAATTTTTTGAGGCACCTCCATACTGCTTTCCACGGTGGCTGCACCAATTTACATTCCCACCAACAGGGCGTGAGGGTTCTGTTTTCTCCACATCCTCGCCAGCGTTTGTTTGTTGACTTACTGATGCTAGCCGTTCTGACAGGTGTAAGATGATACCTCATTGTGGTTTCAATTTGCCTTTCCCTTCAGATTAGTGACATTGAGCATCTTTTCCTATATCTATTGGCCATCTGCGTGTCCTCTTTGGAGAAACGTCTATTCAGGGTCTCTGCCTATTTTTAATCAGATCTGTTTTTTGGTGTTAAGTGGTAGGAGTCCTTTACACAGTTTGGATGTGAACCCCTAGTCAGAGGGACTGTTGGCAAGTGTCTTCTCTTAATCGTAGGAGTAGATTGTCCTTTCATTTGGTTGTCAGTTTCCTTTGCTGTGCAAAAACTTTTCAGTTTGATGTGGTCCCATTTGTCTATTTTTTCTTTTGTGTCTCTTGCCTGAGGAGATACACCAACAAAAATACCACCAAGAACAACACCAGAGAGTTTACTACGTTCTCTCCTGGGAGTTTCACAGAGTCTTACGTCTAAGCCTTTCATGCATTTCGAGTTCATTCTCGTGTGCCATGTAAGAAGGTGGTCTAGTTCAATCGTTTTGCACGCATCTGTCCAGCTTTCCCAACATTATTTACCGAATAGAAGATCTTTACTCCATTTGTATATTCTTGCCTCCTTTGTCATAGATTAGTTGACCCTATACGTGTGGGTTTATTTTGGGACTTTCTAGTCTGGTCCATTAATTTATGTGTCTGTTTTTATGCCGGTACCAGCACACGATGCATTCCTGATACCTAGCTTCTAGAAAAGTCTAAAGACAAAGGCAACAGCGGTGCACTCCAATGGTTAGACTCCACGCAGGGTGGTTTGTTTTTTCTTTTGGCCTCTTTCAGCGTTTTCTACTAAGACCGTATATTACTCATAGACACAGCCCCCCAGTTTAAAAAAGTACGAAGAAATGTCATGAATTTAAATCAATCCATTGACTGGCTGTGCTATTTCTGTGTGTCTTCTTCTGTGAATGAATCACCCCCTGTCACCATCAAAGTCATTTGTCCCCAGACACTGTGGCCAGAGGGGTGTCTGCCAGGGCATACGTCTCAGCCTGTGTGCTCCTGGTGCCGTGTGGGGCTTGTGAAGTCAAGGTGGGTTGCATAACAGCGGCTTGCCCTGGAGACGTAGGGCTGTCTGTCATCCTGAGTTATTTTTATTGGTGTGTAAGCCGAGTGGTCTTCTCTGGGAACTTCCTGGGCTGTAGAAAGTCCCACAGCCTCCGCAGAGGGTAGACAGTTGTTGGCAGGAGCGGGGCAGAGCCTTGGCCCGGGGTTTCACAAGGGACTCCCTGTCCTGAGTGAGAAGCGGGTGTCCAAAGGAGCTTGATGCCTGGCCGGGCATGCCGGGTGTTTGCCAGACCCGCCTGGTGGTGGAGGTGATCCTGGTGGTGATGACGATGGTGACAACGTTCGTGTTATAAATAAGACAGACAGTCCTTGCTTTGCACAGTCGTGCAGAGTATAAGGGCTGTGCAAGCCAAAACTGCAGAAACGACCTTAAAAATCAATGGGGTAAAATAAGATGACTCTGTGACCTTTAACATGTTTTGTCAAAACATCGGAAACTCACTGTTGGTTAGAAACGTTTAAAGAAATGAAATAATAGTAAAGCTAACATGTGCTTTAGTGGGCTTTAATTTAGTGCAGCGCCCACACTGAGACGTGAAGTGCTGTGTTTCTCTGTAAAAATGATTCAGCATAGTTTGAGCAGTGCTTGCCTTCTTCCGGTCGTTTAATAATGCAGAGGAAGCACCTTCTCCATGCCTTGGCAAATTGTCTTTCTAAGACGGGGTCAGGTTCCAGCGTTCTGTCCTGTGCACTTTCAATGTCGTGGAATGTCTCCAGGAGTCCCTGCTGGCCTCTCTTCCTCTGGGACACCTTCCTGCTCCTCGTCACCCCCCAACTTCTCTCACTTACGTCAGGAAACCTGCCTTCCCTCGGCCGAGGGTCGGGGGCCACTTACACCAGCCAGTGCATCAACGTTCCCCCGGCCATCTTTTCCTTCTGTAAGCCTACAGTCAATCCTCCGATGGTATTTTGTGTCAGCGTGGTTGGGCCACGGTGCTCAGATGTTCGGCCAAGCCTCCTTCTGCCTGTTCCTGCAAAAGTATTTTTCAGAGGCAATTAACACCGAAACTGGTGGACTTTGAGTAAAGCAGATTACCCTCATAATAGGGGTGGCGTCAGCCAATCAGTTAAAGGCCTTGACAGGAAAAGACTGCTTCTCTCCCCAGCCCCTTCCACGAGGAAGAGGAGATCCTGCCAACAGACGGCCTTTGACCTCACGCTGCAGCATTAAATGCGTCTCCCACCTCCCATCCTGCCCTGCAGATGTTGGACTTAACCAGCTTCCACTGTCTCTGTCTGTCTGTCTGTCTAGAGAGTATGTACACATATCACATCTGTGTATCATAAATTTTATGTGCATCACACCTGGAAGATAGGTAGAGGGTTTGATGGATGGATAGATAGATGCATAGACAGGTAGATATACTGATCGCCTACTGGTTCTGTCTCTCTGGAGCAGCCTGACTGATGCAAAGCCATTGACCTTCAATTCAGATTTCATTTCCAGCATCGCGCTTTCATTTCTTTGCCGCACTACACTTTCATCTTTGTTGGCCAGTCCCTTCTTTTTTTTAAAAATCTATTTGTGTAAAATGTCACATGGGTTATCACCGAGCGATAAGGAGACAGCACAGCTCACACTCAGCTGGCCGTGTGTGAACTGAATAGCAGATGCTCAGTGACCGATCCACCAGACGTTGAAAGCAGTGACAAGATCGGTCACTGATCATGATACTCATCCATTATTTACGCAGTGATTTGCGGACCGACGAGCTAGCAGCCGAGGTTGCACTTGGTGTCAGCGCTCACCTTAATATACTGAGGTAAGGGAAATTCAAGCCGTGTTGTGGGGGGCTAGGGTTACTCTGTAAACACGGCGGCTGAAATTCACGCCTGTCAGGGCCACGCTAAGACGGGCCCGCTGTGAGGACGCACAGTAGCACACGCTCCCCAGCACTGGCTTGGTGCCAGGTGTGAACCCAAACCCACACCGAGCCCTAATCCGGAAGCTAAGTGCTGTGGGTCTATTTGGTCATCTCAGAATGGAAAATGCTTAAGGCTGATCATACGTGAGGCTGAACTTGACAGTCAGCTGCTGGCCTCTTCCCGGGGGCTCTGCTTCAGGGTGTGTATCCCCGGCCAGGGGCCCACAGTTCCAGGCATTTTCTGTTTTGTCCATTCTGCCTTCTCCATCCACTCGCAAACCTCCAAAACTTTTTTTCCTGAGGTCTCCTCTGTCGCGTGGATTGGAAGCCCTGACTTACCGACTCCTGGCCACGTGACCTTGGGCAGAAGACATGGCCTTTCAGAGCCTTTCAGAGCCCCAGCTTCTCCACCTGCAGAAGGAAAGCTCAAGTCCTACGTCATCGGGATCAAATGAGATAATAACACATGCAAAGTGCATCATAACCGGCACATGGCAAGTGCTTAATAAATGCTAACTGGCCTCACTGTGACCGAGCAGACGTTCCAATCCTCACGCGGAAATGGAATTGTTTACACTGCCGCCTCCCCAGCAGAGTGGGAGCTACTTAAGGAAAATGAACTTTGCAGTCTCTGGCCTCAGCTCCCAGCGCAGTGCCTGGCACAGAGCAGGTGCCCATTAAATGCTTGTTAAATGAGTGGATAAAAACCAGGAAGAGCTTTGTTCCCAGCCTGCCCCTGTTGAACGTAGCTGCAGATAATAGCCAATAACATTTATTGAGAACTCGCCCTGTGCCAGGGACTAATGGTGCCAGGCCCTTTATGTGCATTATCTAGTTCGCTATCCAAGCAGCCCCGGAAGGTGGCTGTTAATATCCACGTATTTAAGTCACGGAGAGCAGGGCTGGATTTCCACAAGGTCTGCGGGACTATCCATGTATGGCGTCTGTGCCGCAGGGGCCAGCGGGCCTGCAAGAAACAGGGGGTGCAAGAGGGGTCGGAGAGTGCTTCTCAGAGTGTGAGTCCTTGCCTATGGGGTGCAGTCTGCAGCGGCCATGGCGGCGGACCTGACTTTGGCACTGCGGTTTGTTCAGAGAAGCTTGTTGACTCAATCCTACTCCCAGCCGGTCCTCACCACCCCCCACCGAGTCCCTTCCTCGAGTCTCCACCCTGTCCAAACTTGCCGAGCCCAGGTTTCATCCCTCCAGGCTCCTGCTCCCTGTTGCTGATAAATGGGTGGTGCTGGGTTACCCAGCTGAACAGATCCGCTCTCCCTTGACCACCCAAGTCCTCGCCGAGACAATTAATTAGGGAACCAGACGCAGCCAGGGGACAGCTCATCAGTTGCTAGATTGAGCCGTTATTTAATTTTATTATCATTCTTCAAGTTTCCACAAGTGGGTTGTTTTGTAAGCTCCTCTTACACTCCCTGAAGTGACCCTCCCCCACCCCACTCCTGGCTTGATGCACAATAGACATTCAAGAAATTCTTGTTCGGTCTTACTGTTGTATTATCTCCCCTGGCAAACGGAGTGTTTTGCATCTCTAAGGACAGAAGAAAAGGGATAAGGTCTGGCTGAGGTGCGTGGGGAGCCCCAGACCCAGTGCCATCCACCCTGTCCATTCTCTCCCACCTCCCAGTACCCAGGGGACCCGTGGGGTGCCAGGGAACCAACTTTGAAAAGCCCTTGACCATTTTCCCAACTGGCTGACGTGTCTGTTTTCTGTAAACTTCTTGAGAGCAGCTGGAATGAACAAGAAAATACCAAGAAAAACGTAGCAGTTGCCCTGACTGGTGTGGCTCAGTCAGTTGAGCGTCATCTAGCAAAGCAAAATGTCGTCAGTTCAGTTCCCGGTCAGGGCACGTGCTGGGGTTGCAGGTTTGTTTCCTGGTTGGGGCGCATGCAAGAGGCAACGGACTGATGTTTCCCTTTTACATTGATGTTTCTTTCCCTCTGCTTCTCCCTCCCTTCCCTTCTCTGTAAAAATAAAGAGGAGGGGGGAGGGGAAAGAAAGGAGAGGAGAGGAAACCAGATCCAGTTTACTTTCTGACTCTGCCACTTACTACCTCCTAAAGTAAACCCCTTAACCCTTAACCTCTCTGGGCCTCAGCTTCCCCCTCTGCAAATTGGGGATAATCATCAATCTGTACCTCAGAGCATGGCTGGGATGATCGAATTAGCTTTCCTAGTATCTTGTAAAGTACGAGACAGATGTGTGTGGGTTTTCTTCCCGCAGTGGTCTTGCACATCACAAGCTGAATGTGTAAGCACATGGACAGCCGCATTGCCTGCGCAGCAGGTTGAATGGTGGGGACCTGGGGGTTATTGGGGGGCACATTCTGCAGGCCCCTCGCATTAGCTCCATTGCATGCAGACCTCCTGCTCTGCTCACACACCAGACCAGTCCCGTCTCCAATAACTCTTCTGGTCTGGGCTTTAGTTACCCCCTAAGAAAGAGAAAGAGGAACCAGTGACTTCTTAGACAGCATCACCCCATCCCTCTCCCCAGGCTCCCTGACCCTGAGCTTCCTCCTCTTTCCCGCATGTGTTGGGTGGAGCCAGCTTCCTGTGGCCTCAGGAAAAGACAAGCGAACTGCAGCCTACAAGGTCTTAGCTGTCTGGGGTGCGCCAGCTGACACGTAGCGGGCCTTTTCAAATACGTTTCTCGGGAGAGGCATTCCTGAGCATTTACTACCTACGAATTATTTTTAAAGTGTTCATTGATCCTCACAACAACCTTGCAAGATAAGAACCATTGTTAACTCTGTTTTAGAGATGAAAAACTGAGGCTTAGCAACAAAAGGGAACCAGGATGAGGCTGAGTCAGGCCCTCTCTCCTGGGTGGCAGAGCCCTTGCACTAACCACTGCCCTACATGACCCAAAATGCCCAAGCCGCCCTCAGGACCTGGTGCCTACCCAGTGCCCACACACGGTTCCCATCACGGTCTGGGTGAGGCTCCCATGTCCCACGGGGCTCCTTGGATAGTCCTCTCACAAAGAGACAAAATGGGTTGTTCAGGCCCAGGCTCATTCTGGAGGAGCTTGAGGCCTGGCTCAGGGGGGGTTGCAGCTGGGTCCCCCTAATTCTCTGAGGGGCCTTGGATATTACACAGAAATTTAGCATTTGACACAATAATGGGTCACCCATGCTGCACCACACACTGCATAGGGCAATGGGGTATAGGTGTGGTCCCCGCCTGTGGGGCAGGACGTCGAGGAGACAGGAGAGTAAACAGACAGTGGTCTTTGGGAGCCAGGCCCTCTGCTGTCACATGGACTGGAGCCCAGACCCAGTAAAGGAGACCCATGGAATCCAGGGTTGGCAACCCATCCTTCCAACTCGTATTAATCATCTATTCTTTATTTTATTTTTTTAAGAGAGAGAAACGTCAATTTGTTGTTCCACTTACTTATGTGTTCATTGCTTGCTTCTTGTATGTGCCCTGACCAGGGATCAAACCCACAACCTTGGCATAACCGGGCAATGCTCTAACCAACTGAGCCACCTGGCCAGACCCATATTAGTTATCTATATTGCGGCATAACAATTTCCCCAGAAGCTCAGAGGCCTCAAACCTCACAGTTTCTATGGATCCGGAGTCCAGGCAAGGCTTATTTTGGCCCTCTGCTTGGGTCTCTCACAGGGCTGTCATCGATAGGCTAGCGGGGGTTGGGATCCCATTTGAAGCTCGATCAGGAAAAGATCCAAGGCTGGGAAAGGAGAGAGGCAGGAGGTGCCCATTGGGGTCTGGCTTCAGAGGGAAGAGCTAAAAGATACACTTTTCGCTGAGAATACTAACCCCCACTTTACCAGGCTACAAGTGGGTCTCTCTCCTTCCTAGCCTTGACTTACCTCACAAAATATCCTTCTTGAAATGCAAATTAAGACACAATGAGATACCATTTCATACTCATTAGATGATTAAAAATGGACAGAATCTGACGATTCCAAGTGTTGGCAAGAACGTGACCAAATTAAAACTCTTCCTTATTGCTGGTGTTTTGGCCCTTACTGGTGCACCAGACATCTAGAAATAGTAAGTGAAACTAGAGATACACTTTACCCTATGCCTCAGCAAATACGTTACTGAGGTATGCCCTAGAGGAACCCTAACATGCGTACACAGAGATGTGCACAAAGATGGGAATTACTGATAACAAAAATTAGGAACAACTATCTTCTGCTCGGATGGTAGATAAATAAACTGTGGTTTATTTACAAATTAAAATACCATTCGGTGGTTAGCATGAATCAGCTAAGCCTCATCATATAAAAAGGCAATTACGAGGGAACAGTTGCAGTACATATATGAAAGTATTTCCAGGATGGGAAAGGACCTCCGGAATTCTGCTCCCCCATGAAGGAATGGGAACATCATCAAAAGTTAGTCCAAATCCACCTTTTCAGGACTCTGGAAAGGCTTCCAACAACGCAAAGATAATTTTCTTTCTAAAAATGGCCGAGTCTCGGTATTCTCGATGTCAGTGATGGTTCTAGCAAATTTTTGTTCAGGGTGCCTCTGGTTCATTTCAACACTCCACGGGGAAAGGGTCATGTTGGGTAGGTTGATTTTTTAACAATGGCTTATTTTCCTTTTATTTTGAGCCGATGATCTCTCTTCAAGCGGGTCTAGTCGTGTGTTTGAAGGTGTCCTCTGTTCGCTCTGTGAGTCAGGCCAGGGGGGCTTATGGCTGTTCCTTCCACCAATGCTGGACCCAAGGGCAGATCTCGAAGCCTGTTTCGTGGCGGGCAGCGAGGGCTCTACCACACAGCACTTTTTGCAGCTTGTTTTCTTGAAAAGTTGAAGATCTCCAGCCTCCAAAGGCTCCGGCATAGGGAAAATGCCTTCTTCTCTGGCTTATTTGCTCAGGGTTTAAAAGGTATTTCTGGGCTTTGGCTGAGGGGAAACTTAGCTTTTGAGCAAACCCTCGTGCGCTGGTTTTCTGTAAACATCTGAATGCAGTCTGCCCAGCTCAGGGCTTCCTCTGCTTGGCTTTTCCCGGATTTGACAGCCAGTTGGGATGGAATGAAGTCAGCCTGATATTTGTATCGTGAAGTTGGGTGTGACAAGGAGGTCCTAGATATTACCACTGGGGTTGTCTCCCCAGTGTCATACCAGGCGTGTGCAAGGAAGTGGACAAAGGCCAGTTGGCAAGAGTATCGGGAAAGGACAAAGGATGAGGTGGCTTCGTTAAGAGCTTCCTACATCACCATTCTGGAAGCTGCCCTGTGAGCCGAGGACTCCTGAGATAGGAGGTTCATTTAGTTACTTCTGCAATTATTTACTGAAGACCTACTGTGTGCCAGGCCCTGCCCTCAACACAGGGAACTCTACCTTTGTGAAGCTTGAGTTCTGGTGAAGGTGAGCCCTTTCCCAAGGAAACCCTGGATCAGAATTAATTATGTGAAAAAAATCCTTGCCAAAACATCTGCATGAGCCCTGGCTGGTGTGACTCAGTGGGTTGAGTGCTGGCCTGCAAACCAAAGGGGCACCAGTGTGATTCCCGGTCAGGGCGCATGCCTGGGTTGTGGTTGAGGGGGTGTGAGAGGTAGCCAATCGATGTTTCTCTCACACATTAATGTTTCTCTCCTTCTCTTTCTCCCTCCCTTCCCCTCTCGCTAAAAATAAGTAAATAGAATCTTAAAAAAAAATCTGCGTGAGTGGAGATAGGCTAATTGCTATAACAAAGAGCCCCATTTCTCTGGGCACCCTGATAAAGGTTGAGGTCCACATGACTCTCCAGTACAGTTCAGCTGGGAGGTGGGAAGAGCTCGACCCCATGCAGTTACTCGGGGACCCAGGCACCTTGTATTCAGTGGTTCCGGCACCTCCCCCCGCCACCCCGCCCTCCCCAGGGTCTCAGTCTTCCATGGAGCCTGTGCATCTGGCCAGCAAACAGAGGACCGTGGGCTTTTCTCAGGGCCAGGCCTGCAAGCCACCTTCATCACTTACCACCACATTCCACTGGTCAGAATTCAGTCACATGAACCCACCTGACTGCCAGCCAGGGTCCACCTGTATGTCTCAGAGAAGGAGGACATGAGGGTTTTGTGATTGCATATCACTGTCTCTGTCACATGTGCCCAAGACCTTGTGAGGACATCCCAGGAATGTCCTTGGTGAGGGCGGCTAACGAGGATGGGGCACTCTGCATCCTAAGTGCCAGGCTCTCTGCTCACAGTGAAGAGGGAGTGTCTCCCCAACCCAGACCGCCTGCTCCCCACCCAGCTCTTCGTGTGACAGCCGTGCCTCCTCTGGCAAGTTGCTTCGCTTCTCCAGCAAAGATGCTAATCTCAGTCCCCACGTCAGGGCTCCGTGGGAAGAACAGGTAGGGAGGGAGAGAAGGAGCAAGTGCGAAGTCCAGGGCCTGCCGTGTGGTCAACAACTTGTAAGAACGGGTCATGGTAAGAGGAGGCAGAGTTTGGCTTCCCTCCACCATGTGTCAGCTGTGTAATGACCGTGGCCGGGTCACCTTGACCCCTCTGAGTTTCAGTTTCTGAATCTCTGAAATGAAGATAATAATCATCCCTGCCCAGGGTAGCACTGGGATTAAAGGCAATAAATCAAGCAGGTAAAAACCTCACCGTGCAGCCTGACATATAATAAATGCCCAGTAAGGACTGGCTATTACTATTATTATTATTATTATTATCATTATTATTATTTACACATTTTTACAGACATCACCGTGGGTTATCCTCATGTCTCTTCCCTGAGATAGAAGACAGCCGGGGAGGTTGCTCACATGTGTTTGTGAAAGAAACAGTCACACACTCTGAGAATGAATGAATGAATGAACGAATGAATGAATGCAGAGAGGAATGAATGAATCATCACGATAACTCTGTCTCCTGTGGCAGTAGGTATATAGTCTCCATTTCTCGGAGTAGTGGCGAAGTCTGCCAAAATAAATTAATTTCCCCACATCAGTGACTCATTTGGCAAGAAAAACAGCCTTGCAAACGGAATAGAGGGGAGAGGGAGGAGGCCACAGCCGGGGGCTGGAGGGGGAGGGACGGGAAAGGAGCGCAGTGATGACTCAAGGTAGAAGAACCAGCTTGTTATCCCTGCTCTCTGTCCCTCTTCCTCTCAGGCTCCCTTTCTCTTTAACCAAACATGGTGCCCTGATGTACACGTTTAACCTTTTGAAGTAGGGACGTGGAGGCTCCAAGTTATTAAGTGGCTTTGGAGATCAGGACCAGAGAAGGGACCTTAGAGTCAGCCCCTCCCTGGGTGGGCGGGGGTCACCAGGGCCACATTGTTCGGGTCAGGGGCAGGCCAGGGCCCCGGGCCACCCCACCTCCAGTCATGCTTCTTCCTTATCCCATTGGCTCTGGGTCAGTCCTGGGTCCCCTGGGACACTTGCCCTCGCGCAGCATTTTTCACACCTCCTTCAGGGGCTGGGGAAGCTAGTCGGGGCAGAGAGAGGGAAGATCAAAGACGGAGACCACAAGTCCTAGAGAGGAAGGGACTTAATTGCCTGCTTCTTGTCCACAGGGGGTTTTACGAGGAGGCCTTTAAGAGGGTTTCCTCTTGTCTCCTGGAAACCAGGCCAGCAGCAGTGAGCCCGGGATGAAAGAGATTGACAACAGCCCGGAAAAGGAACTTTCTGATCTCGGAAACTTTCTCTACCTCCCTACTGCCTGCCCATCACAATCCAGTTGTGGCGAAGAGCTTGGCCTTCGGGTCCGAGAGACCTGGGCTGGAAATCGACTTCACTTTCCCAGACTCACTCTGTGAACAGTGTATTCATTGGCTAGAGACGCCATAACAAAGCCCCACAAAGTG
Source organism: Macrotus californicus (assembly GCA_007922815.1). Classification (NCBI taxonomy): domain Eukaryota; kingdom Metazoa; phylum Chordata; class Mammalia; order Chiroptera; family Phyllostomidae; genus Macrotus; species Macrotus californicus. The sequence continues at coordinate 87,668 of VMDR010000077.1, read as the reverse complement.
GGTGGCCTCAACGTGGGGGACGGATGTCTCCCAGCTCTGCCAGGAAAGTTGGAAATCAAAGTGTCTGCAGGATCGCTTCCTTCTGTGGGCTGTGCAGAGTGGGGTCTGCTCTAGGCCTCTCTCCTTAGTGTGTAGACGGCCACCGCCTCCTTGTGTCCCATCCCATTGTTTTCCTTCTATGTGTGTCTGTACCTGTGTCCAAATGTCCCCTTTTTATAGGGACAGCAGTCATATTGGATTGGGGCCAACCCTAATGACCTCATTAACTGATTATATCTGCCGTGACCCTATTTCCAAATAAGGTCATATTCGGAGGTGCAGGGGGTTAGGGCTTTAACATAATTTAACCCATAAGAAATGGGTGCATAGTAGGACCTATCTCACAGGGTGGCTACAAAGACTGAATGAGATCATGCATGTGAGGTGCTTAGATTAGAGTCCAGGCGGTTGGAAGTGTCCAAAAGATGTGACTTAGAATGATCATCACTGTGGTCATGGGCACCCTTGGTCACTCACCCAATGGTCCCTTCTTTCTTCCTTGTTGAGGAAGTCCCCTGAGGTGGTTGTTGAGGACACCAGTCTGTCTAGGCCCAGCCAATGGGTCATGTCTAAATTGAAAAAACAAGACAGTGACTCAGGTTTTTGGTTAGACCTGGGTCACATGTTCACCCTATATTAGTTACCTGTTACTAAGCATAGATTGCCTCAAAACTTAGCAGTTGAAAACACCCCACATTTATCATCTCCTGGTTTCTGCAGGTCAGGATCCAGGCATAGCTTAGTGGATTCTCTCCTCTCACAAGACTCCTATGGAGAAGGCGTTAGCCCTGGGGCCACAGTCTCATCCGAAGGCTCGACTAGGAAAGGGTCCACTTCCAAGTCGACTCAGTGGTTGTTAGCAGGACTTCAGTTCCTCACGGGATGCTGGACTGAGGGCCTCAGACCCTCACTGGCCATGGCTTTGGCTGGAGGTTGCCTTTAGTTCCTTACCACCTGGACTCTCCCACGCGGTACCTTACTTATCAAAGCATGCAACCTGAGAGGGGAATAGAGTCTGCGAACAAGACAGAAATCACAGTCTTTTGTAACTTCATCACAGAGGTGACACCTCGTTCCTTTTGCTGTATATTCTACTGATTAGAAGGTGCTCATTAGGTTCCCATGCTCAGGAGGAAGGGATTAAAATGGATGTGAACACCAAGAGACAGGGGTCCTGAGGGCCATCTTGGAAGTGCCTACCACGCACCTGTACAAGCCAGGTAAGGTCAGCTCCTCATGAACTACGTGGATGGAGAGTGGAGGGCAGGCCCCCCCCACACAAGGAATATTGGGATGCTTTTACCAGCAGAAGGGAGAACAGCTCCAAGATGGACAAACAGTAAAGGCTCCTAACAAAGCAACTGAGGGAATTTGTAGCCAACTCCATTACCTACCTGGCTTGTTTCTAAAAGTCGGTACTATTCACCCTGAATGAAACATGTCTGACTCACCAAACTCTCAGCAGCATTGAGCATTATTGGGTTTTTTCCCCTATTCTCAACTTTGCTAGCTTAAAAGTTTGCAAAGAATGATTTCTAAGTGTTTAGCTTACATCTCCGTAATAAGTTGTTGACTGCCTCCCCATATTTGTTTAATATCTGCATTTCCTCTCTAACCGTTCTTCAACCATTTATAGTATGTGCTTGGCTCTGGAGCCCTGACAAGATTATAAAATTCCCAGGAGCAAGGATGCTGTCCTGGTAGGGCCCCCTGGCCAGGTGCCCCGCCTTCCTACAGGCTGGACAAATGATATTTACCAACCGATGGGTTTCAGGGTTTTCTGATATTTGCTGAGCTCATTATTCTTTCACAAGAGGGACTTTGAATCTACATAAAAATACACGTGTGACTGAAAGAAGCAACACAGCGTGCTGGGTCCACAGAGTTCACAAGAACTGCCACTCAGGTGTATACTTAATAAAGTGAATTTAACTCCGCATCTCCTCGTTTTGAAAAGAGTGAGTCAATTTGCGGGGGAGGTGGGAATGTCGTTTTATTCTTGGGATCAATGAAAGATGAAATTTTAAGTCTTCTTTAAATAACCTGCAAAGAAGCACTGGAGATGAAATTACTTTTAATTGGTCGACTGAGCCGTAGGTCTTGAATACGCAAGTGAGTGGAATGAGATTTCTGTCTGTTGAAAACTTGAACTCACCTTTTTTTTTTTTTTTTTGTCTTGCTCTCCCTTTTTCCAGGCCAAGAATTTACCGCTGTGCTCTCTGGATCAGAGGCCTTCTGCATGGCTGGAATCTCTGACTACCTCTGGTCTCTACTCATCAGGTTCCAGGCAGCAGCTGAAGATTGAGGTAGGCTGAGAAGGAGTGAGCTTCTGGATTTTATTTTCCTGTTTTTAGCAGATATGAAGGTATATCAGTGCAGTGGAAAAGGTACAAACTGGGGTCAAGTCCTGGTCCCCCTCCCCACTTCTCAACAGTTGACCTTGGGCAAATGATGTAGCATCCTTGAGCTTCAATCGCCTCATCTGTTCAAAGAGGGTGATAATACCTCCCACAGATGTTATGATCAGGGGTGTGCAGGTAAATGTTTCATAATTGACTCTCTAGAGGAAAACCCTGAATTAAACAACTTGTCGATTACCATGGTGTAAATACTCCAGCCATGAGCGATTTCACGCTACCGAAGCGAGGTCACTGAACAGGGTTAGGGAGAGATTTGCCATAGCACGCACATTGTATAACGTCTTTACCATGCAGGCATAATAGAATTAAGATCTCTAAGAGCATAGATAATAGAAGAATGTTGGAAACGGATTAAAAGGTAAGGAGTTTTAAGTGCTTATTTTCTTTGTTTTTTTCTCATATAATTTATTTAATTATAAGTTTATCTAAGTCTTTTAAATGATAACAGTGGTGCCTCCCTGCTCTCTCAAATCCCAATCCTTGGGGGACAAGGGCACCCAAAGTTGAGGGGACAAGTCTGCAGGTAACTAAAGTACAGAATAGCTTATTGGCAAGTGTAGGGCCTAACATGTGAAGTCGAACAGACTTATGTTCAAACCCTGCTTCCCCAGATGCATTAGCTTAGTCAAGCAGCTTACCCTCTCTGTGAAATCATCCTCTTGGGTAAAATAATTGTTTTATGCTCATCCATAAAATAATCTTCTTCTCTTCGGGTTATTGCCAGGTCTAATGAGGTGACACGGGAAGAGCTTTTAGCACAGTGCCTGGCACATAGTAGCAGCTCAATAAATGGTAGGTGCTCTCAATGTGAACGTGATAATCACGCTAATGGCGAAGTGTGAATGTCACATGGGAAGCCTGGCAGAGGAACTGATGAAGGAGCTGGGTTCGAGCCAGGCATGAGGAAGCAGGCGGGGTCTGCAGTGTGAGCTGGAAAACTGAGAGTGGGTGGGAGGATATGTAGCCCAAATCTTAAAAAAAGAACCTCAAATAGGAACTTGGAGCCTGCCCTTTGCATTGGATGTAAGCCCCTGTCTCTGGGGTGGGAACAAGGGTCAGGAGAGCGAATTGATGGGCTTAAAAAGTGAAAGCAGGTGGCCTGGCTGGTGGGGCTCAGTTGCTGGGCGTCGCCAGTTTGGTTCTTGGTCAGGGAACACGACTGGGTCGTGGGTTCGGTCCCTGGTTGCGGCGCGTGCAGGAGGCAATCCATCAATGTTTCTCTCTCACATCAATGATTCTCTCCCTCTCTTTCTCTTTCCCTTCCCTTCTCTCTATAATCAATAAAAGAAAAAAAAATTTAAGTACAGTGATGTGAGGTATCACCTGGCAGGCAGCAGGAGTAGGGCCCCGGCTGGCAGAATTGTAAGCTCACAGTGATGGCAGCCAGCAGAGTCAGTCACCTGTAGGACAGAGGATCAGCCTGGAGCTGAACTTGAGAAACGATCTCGTGCTTGGACAAGATTCAGTTGCTCAACCCAACCTGTCATTGCCAGAGGCCCAACTCAGCGTCCTCTCTGGCTCAGACAGATGCGACAGGACACTGGGAGGTGACCAGCCCATGCCCTCAGATCTGAATCTAGTGGGAGCCTGGCTCTGCCTCCAGTGCTCCTCCCTCCACCAGGAGGCCTCCCCGGCAGCAATGCTGCAGGAGTGAAATGGCTCCAGTGCAGACGGGAGGCAGAGGCGGCAAGTGTGGCTCCGTGCACAGGGCTGCAAAGATGCCCAAACAGCCGTACGCCCCCTGCAGCCTTGCTTCCCAGCCTATCTTTCCAGTTGGAGCCTGGGCTTTTCTTAAACAAGAAATTCCCAGTCATTGCTACCTCTGAATTTATACCCGATTGGCTCAACTGCTTAGCTGGCTGCCTTTGATCTGTTCTAAGAGTTGCTTTCCCCTCACTTCCTCTTTCCAAGCTGCAGCAAATGGCAACAATAGTTCACATCACTGAGTGCCAGGCTTTCTGTGTGTGGACTCTCAGTCCCCACGGGAGCTTACCTATGAGATACATTCCATTCCATTATCCCCATTGGTCATGTGAGAAAGCTGAGCTCAAGTTAAAGAGCAGATCCGTCTATGGTCACCCAGCTAATAGGTGGCTAAAGACAAAACTTGAATCCAGGTCTGTGTGCCATGGCAGCTCCCTTGCCTCCAGTGGCCCGGAATGCCCTTTGTTCCTCTGATAAATTACCCCTGGGGCAGTCCAGGACCAGGGTGAGGTAAGCAGGTGCAAAATTTAAGGAGGTGCTCACTCTCCAGTTCTGCAGTTCCAGGGTGGGTACTTGCATGACTGTGAATAAGTGAGTGCCTCCTTAAATTTTGCACCCTACGTACGAGCTTGCCGAATCCTTGCCTCTAGGTAACACTCAGCTGGTGGCTTATTGCCCACACCAAGCTCAGGGCAGCTCCCAGATAGGAAGACCCTTCTGGTCAAACCAGAGTTTCTTTCTGCTGTTTCCCCTGGCTCTCTTCAGCTCTCTTCTTGACCTGGGGAGCAGGAGACTTAAGAGGCTGGCTCAGAGGAGAATTTCAGAGCTTTGAGAGTTGGTTGTGGCACCAGCAAAATTTTCAGAAGCTCTCCCTGGGCTCTTAGCCCAGGGAAGGATGCCTGAGACAGCAGGTCCCATCTGCTGGGCCAGAGCTTCCTTCACAGCCTGTTTGCTGGCCACCCAGGAGGCCGGTGCCTGTCCTTGACCATGCCTCACTCCTGCGGAAATGTCCCTTCTGGGTGAACTCAGGGGTACGGGCTCCGGACACTAGCGTCAGACAGACCTGGATTGAAGTCCCGCCTTCCCTTCCAACCACCTGTATGAGTTTTGGACAAAGGACTTTTCCCTCTGTGCTCTGTTTTCTCCATCCGTAAAATGGGGCCAATGTTGTGCGCTTTGCAGGATGTATTAGTTTCTTGTGGCTGCTCTGACAAATGACCCCAAACTGGGTGGCTGAAAACAACAGAAATGTTTCTCTCCCACAGTTCTGGAGGCCAGAAGTTCAAGACCAAGTGGTCAGTAGAGCCTGGCTCCCTCCAAAGGCCCCAGGGGAGAACCCTTGCTCACCTCTCCCAGCTTCTGGTGCTCCTGGGGCTTCCTTGGCTCGTGGCTGCACCCCTCCATTCTCCCCCTCTGCCTTCTCCCTGTGCGTCTCCACCCTTTTCTGTCTCATGAGGACACTTTCATCAGGCGTAGGGCCCACCTACCCCAGTCAGCTCTCGTTGCGATTCTACCTCAGTTACCTCTGCAAGGAGCCTCTTTCCAAATAAGGTCACATTCTGAGGTTCTGAGTGGACATGAATTTAGGGGGACCCTATCCACCCCATGACACAGAAAGGGGCCTGACCTTGACTCTGGGGCAGTGTCACCCTCTGCTCTCTCCTCTCCCACTTGGAGGCTGTGATGTGTAGATTTCTGTGTCAACTTGACAGGGCCACAGGGCCCCCAGCTATTTGGTTAAACATGATTTCTGGGGGTGTTGAAGGCTGAGATTAGCATTTGGAGGGTAGGATCAGCAAAGCCTGTGGTCCTCCCCTAAGACACCCCTCCCCCAAGCGGGCCCCTTGAGGGCAAAAAGAGCGGAGCAAAACAGCAGGGGAAGGGACAGCGGGCTCTGCTCGCCTTTGTTGGAGTTGAGTTGTAGGTCTCCTCCTGGGCTGGCACTTTCCCCACCTGCTCTCCTGGGTCAGCAGCTTGCAGATGCCACACCGTGGGGCTTCTCTGCCTCCATAACTGCACAAGCCAATTTCTTACAATGAATCTTTCCCTCTCCCTCTTGATAGATTGATATGGATAGATATAGGTACATGTGATGTCTGTGTCATATCTAAATCTTTATATAGATTCATCTATATCATCTATCTCCTATCTCCGCGTATATATAGAGCTACCGTTACGATGTAGCTATATAGAGAGAGCCCTCTCTATATAGAGGTATAAATGGTTCTATTCTCTGGAGGACCCTGAGTGATACAGAGGCTTGTTCCCCATGCGAAGAGAAGGGCTGCTTCCAAGAACAGCGAACTTGTAGCCAGTTCCCTCTCCATCCACAGGCTCTCCTCCGGTGTCTGAGTAAGTGTGGGAGGGCAAATGCAGGCCGGCTTCCCTCTCATCTGAACTGAACTTTCCACCGAGAGAAACTTTCCCAGGCAGGCTGTCTGCGCCCCGCTCCCCTCTGCCCAGAGCCCAAGTGGGAGCCTGGCCGCGTGGCATCTCAGGTCCTCATAGGGGCTGGTGACAGCAGCCTGCGGGGGGGAGAGCTGTGGGCCAGAGGAGGACCATGAGGAGCCCTGGGGCCCACGGCTTCAGGGGTGGCCCATGCTGGAGGGTCACGCTGGTTGTACAGCTCCCCAGCGCCAGCACGGACCATGCAGGGTAACAGGGCTCTGCGCCAGGCTGGGCACCATGAGGTGCATTGGCTCACTTCATCTTTACCACCACCTTGCGAGGCTGCCAACCCCAGTCTGCGAACTGGGCTCAGAGGGGCAAGGAGGAAGGGCAGTCTGACTCTGTAGTCCCGAAGCCATCAGCCTGGGTCAGCCCCGAGGCTGCCATCCCCAAGGCCTTCCACTTCCCTCTTCTGAGACCCCTGTCCGGTCTCACACTTCTGTCTCCCTGATCCTTCCCAGCAGGGCCAGTTGTGGGAGGAAGTTCCCCCAGGAGGAGGAAGACAAGCAGGTGGGGCATCTCCTTCATCTGGTCTTCATTCTGCAGAGCATGAGAAAGAGCCTGGGTGTGTGGGTGTGTAAATGTGTGTGCCCCAGTGTCCATGTGTGCGAGAGCCTGGGTGTTTATGCATATGTGACTGTGTGAGCATGAGTGTGTGTGTCTGTGTGTGTGAGTGTGTGTGGTTTCTCAGGGGGGCAGGGAAGGGACAGGGTTGGGAGCAGACATTCCTTAGACATTGGGCCAGGGCTGGGGGAGGCATCCTCCCCTCCCCCTCCGCCCTGTCCTCCCACCCCCTCTCCGCCCCTTCCCGTCTCCTCACCCCTCTCCCAAAGATGCTTCAGGGCAGCGGGGACAAATGGAAGGAGCGAAGCCCGGGCGGGCGCTGCGCAGCGGGGTCGGCAGGGGCTAAGCAGGTCAGGGCCCTGTCTCTGCCTCCCTGGTTCCTGAACGCTGAGGATTACAGCCTCGGCTTCTGCTGTTTAATCAGCTGGTAGCAATTTAACCATTACACCCCAGTGAGAGAATCCAAGACATTTCCTACAGGAGGGGGAAAGGAGAAGACTAAGATGGGAGGAATGCAAAGCGGGGGGGGGGGGGGGGGGCGGTGGAGACACAAAACAGCTTTATTAAAAAGAAAGGGGAGGGGGAGAACATGATCTGTGATTGTATCTCGGTTTGAAACAGAGCTCCCTGGGCTGGGTGGGGCAGCAGACCCCTGGGGTGCCTGGCAGAGGGACGCCAGGGGGTTGAGGTGGGGAAGGTGGGTGCCAGTTGCAGGGGGGGAGCAGCAGAGGAGCTTGGGTGTGGGGTGTGGGAAGGAGCTTGGTCTCCTGCAGTGAGGGGCAGTCGGGAGGCCCCCGTCTTGCAGGCTCTGCGGGACGCGGCCCCTCTGAAACCTGAAACAGCCCCAGCCTAGCAAGGACTGGCCGACTCGCTGTGCAGCGCAAGTTTCTCTCTGAGTGCAGGGAAAACGGGAGCTTCTTTATCAAACGTGTTTTCCTTCTTTAAAAAAGGAAAGGCTTCCCCAGCCCACTTCCTTTTCTCTGTGTCCCTGTGTGCCTTGTGTCCACACCTGCGTCCAGGTGGCTCTGCAGCAGTGGCTGCCCTCAGCCAAGCCAGGCAGGAGGGAGCTTCCTGGGCGGCCTGAAGCAGAGCATGGGGGGGATGTCCTGGAAGACAGCAAGGACAGCTGTGGGGGCATAGAAAGAGTGCCCCCACCCCGGAAGTCTGGGGTTCCAGGTCTGAGCCCTGGGGCTCCCCTCGGCTGGCTGAAGTTAACCCGGGCAAGCAGCTAAGCCTCCCTGACCCTCAGGGCTTCTTCTTGGTTTACAGGGCTGCCCCACTTTTTCTGCAAAGGGTCCCGTGATCAATGTCTTCGTAGCAACCCTATGGTTTCTGTGGCGACTCTTCAACCTTGCTGCTGTGGCATGGAAAAGCAGCTGCGGTCTGATGGCATAGCCGTGTCTGGTATAGCTCAACTGGCAAAGGCTGGTGGCCAGCCCATGGGCTATAGTTTGCTTACCCATGACCTTGAAAGTGGGAATGATGGTGCCTACCTCCAGGGGTTCCAGGGAGAATGAAACACAGGGGTGCATGGCAGCAGCACATGGCCAGGGCCCTCAAGACGCTGGCTGGTTGTCACCCAGGTGAGATAAGACAACTGAGACTTCTCTGACCAACAGACTTTCCACCATTTTGTATCAGACTCTGGCAGATGCAATGGTTAAGTAAGCAGAGAAGCTACTAGTGGAGATCGAAGGGACAAGGGTCTGGACACCGAGGAGCTGGGCTTTGCAAGGTGAATAGGAGTTTTCATAGAGTGGTTGAGGCAGGTAAAGGGGAAGAAGTGCCATTCCTGCTCAGGGGACCAGCATGTGCATAGACACAAAGGCAGATGGGTCCAGGGTGCACTGCGGGTACGGAATATGGGTGAGAAAGGCAGGTGTCAAAGCTCAGGCCTTGCCCCGCGTCCAGCCTTGGGTCAGGAACAGAGAGAAGACCTTAGTCTTCCTCTAGGATGGAGTGGCATCCAAGGCGCAGCAACCAGAGGGCTTCTCAGCTCTGTCTACTGACCATTTGCTCCCACGGCCTCATAGCCCTGAGGGACTCTCCATTCCTTCCAGGACCAGGGTGCAGGGCATCACCATAAAAGGCAGACACCCTGGGGCCTCACTGGTGTGGTCTCATGTCCCGCCAAACGTTTGCTTGCTGTGTGGTTTTTGGTCAATGTTTTTACCTCTCTGAGTCTCCACTGCCTCATCTGCAAAGCGGGGGCTACAGTCTCACCCACCCAGCAGGGCTCCTGCCGGGGAATTCAAGGGGGCTGGTGGAGCACTGAGTAAACAGAAGCTGTTATCATCGTAGTAATTACCATTATTGTCATTGTACCCCTCGAGCCTCTCAGCTCCTTCTGCACAGGACCCGAAGGGGCTGTGGGGACACATTCTGGGTGGTGGCCTCAGTCCTTCACTCTGTCATAGGATGCGTACTTTGAGCACTTCGAAAGTACCCAGTGCGACTCCCTCCTTGGTCGGTTGGGAACAGAGAGCCCACATGCCAGGCCTGGATCACGCATCGCTCCCTCTGTCCCTTACAGCAGATTTTCTGCAAGATGAGGAAACTCAGGCATAGCGAGAGTTTACGTGACTTCCTCAAATCCAAATGACTCATGGTATTGGCAGAGCTGGGGGTCGCAATGAAAAAGAGCCAAACCCCTGGCTCTTTCTAGGTCACCCTGAGACCCCACCCCCATGTCCTAAAGAACCAGCCTACCCAAGTGTCAAATCACCATCTTGGTAGGGTGATTGGCCACCCTGCTTTGTCCAGATCGGACGGGGTTCTGGGTTAGCAGGCTTTCGGGGCTAAAATGGGGAGGGGCCCTGGGGGGCACCCTAGAGCTGGGTGTTCTCAACATCAGGCCCTAAGCCACTGGCCTCCCTGGGCCCTAAAATGCCATTCAGACCCTCTGGCTTCGGTGCCGCACTGCGTGTGGGTAGAACCTGCAAAGGCCGTGGCTGTGAATCCCCGTCGGCTTTCCAACGCGCCTCTTTGTGGAATCACCTTAGGGCACGGCGTAGTAAAATTAAAGCATTAGTTAAAATACATAAAACATGAAACAGCGAAAGCAATGGAAACAGCTGAAATAGTATAATAAAACATGTCATTACAGCAGATTAGGATGAAAAATAGTTCTTCCATTATGCCCCCAAGGTTGGCAAACTGGGACTCCGTAAATATGTCAGGAAATGTACACACAAGCGCACATGCATGGATATTTATATACGGAATCTCAGAAGCAGTGGAAACAGCTGAGGTGGTAGAACGCTGTGCCTTTCGCGGGTGTCGCACGTGTGACTGCCTGGTTTAGGGAACACGCCCGGATCTGTACTGAGGAGGGGACGGAGATTCCAGGACGCACAGGGTGGCAGGGCTCCGCCCGGACTCCGCTGTTCTTCACGAAGCCTTCCCTGGAAAGTGAACGGCTGTCTGCACAAGCTCAGCTTTCCGACCCCGTGCCCTCGCCTATCGGAGTTGTTCCCTGGGCTTTACCTCGGTTCGTGCAGCTCCGGCGCAGGTCCCACGTGACGCCGCATTCCTGCTGCTGATGGGTTCGCAGTCTGTGTTGCCCTACGGGGGAGGTGGAATGTGTTAAAGGCAAGCCACTAGCCAGCCTCTACCCACTGCTACTCCTGCTGGGATTGGCTGACACCCGTACTTGGTTGGGGTCCTGGGGAAGGGGCATAAGTAGGGTGACCAGTCGTCCCTGTTTGCCTGGGACTGTCCCTGATCTAGCACTGAATGTCTTGCATCCCAGAAACCCCTAGGCCTCTCAGGCAAATGGGGACGACTGGTCCCCCTACAATGAAGTTGCAGTCCCATGGCTGTCACTGTTCAACTTCCTCCTCAAATTAAAGACGGACAGTGCCAGTGACATCGCCCCAACCCTTCCCTGAGACATGCCCCCCTCCCCACCACGCGCCAGGGTGCCAACAGGAGCATGTGAGTCGAGTTCTAAGAGTTAGCAGAAAGACAGGAATTGTGTGTGGGTGTCGCAGAGCCCTTGAGCCCTGCTGTCCACCACTGATCAGCACATTAGCCAATTGCTTCGGGTTGATCTTCCTGGCAGGTCCCCTGGTCTGTTTTATTTAACCGAAGGCACCTGTCTCTGATAGTGGGGCTGGCTCTCGGAGTGATAAATTGCGTCCATATTTACTCTTCTTCCTTAAGCTAATTGTTGGGGGGTTGTGTTTTAAATACCTTTTTGATGTGCTAAGGGCTCCCCATGAGGTAAATAAACAGACCTTTAGGTTTAGCTCAGAAGTGTCTGCAGAAGCGCAGCTCCTAATTCGGGGCAGTTAATGGACATTAACCTCTCCGGCTTCCCTCTGCAGCTCACACCCTCATCCTATAATCATCGTCATTACTTATAATAACATTTTACACTTGTAGGTCAGCTCTTCTTTCTAAGTGCTCGAGTCTTGCCTAATGAGTAGCTTTTGAATCTAAATAATGAAGTATTTGCCCTTCTCAGGTTTCCACGTCTGGAGCAGGCGGAGAATGCTCTTCTCCCGACCTTGGGTTGGAGTGTGTGACGCTCACACACGTGCACACACTCATTCGCACTTCATGGCACACACATAAACACACATTTACACTCACCAGCACAGGTGCACACACACAGACACACACACCATGCACACAGTCACAGGCACACACACTCATACACACGTGCCCTCTGAGTTACCAACAGGAAATAATATCTCGCCTTTAAGACGCAAACGGTCACGAGAGCTACCATTGTTTGAGCGCCTAAAATCTGCCTAGTTACCGAGTGGAAGGCCCCGGTATGCTTCTCCTTTTCACGGCCCTCCTGGAAGCACCTGATCAGCCCTTTGTACCAGCAGGGAAGCTGAGGGTCACAGAGGTGCAGCCGCGTTCTCCAGGTCACACGCCATCCCAACCTGTGACTGTCATCAGAGGCCCCACCCTTAGCCACCACGGGTCCAGATGACTTCAGCCAACTCTGGTCCTTCGAATGCCCTTGCCCACTGTCCTTGGGCAAACCCAAGGGACAGGAGAGTGCCCCGGAACTCCTCCCAATAAACAGCATTTGCAGCTACAGAGCACTGGATTCAGGTTGCCCCATCATCACAGGAGCCTGAAAGGGCCCAACCTCTCTAGACCTGGAACTGCCACCTCCTCCCAGGCTGAGAGGTGGCCTGGCTGCACCTTGTGGCCTGGGGCGCAGTCCACTTCTCTAGTCTGCTGCCTCCCTTTCTGGGTGGATGTAGCGCTGTTCCCTCTTCTCAGCCAGGAAGGGGAAGAATGTGATTGTGCCTTGTGTCACAGCTACTACGCAAGGTGAGGGACCCCAAGAGACAGAAGCCCAGGTTCTTGTTCCTTCCAGCCCTGAGGAGATGAGACTGTGGCAAAGAGAGGAAGAGCCGGTCCCCTTAGCATCCGTGCGCTGGCAGCTTGAAGCTATTTGAGGTCTCCAACGTCCCCCCTTTGGTTTCGAGGCAAATGCCACTTGGCTGGGGAGGGGCCCCAGTTTCAGCAAGTGTTCTAGCAGAATGCCAGAGACCAAAATTATATGCTTTCCCCTCACAGCCCAGAAAGCCGCCTTCCAGGGGGTTCTGCCCATGTATAATTCAAGAAGTGCCAGCGCTGGAAACTGCAAACACGGATTTTCTTTCCCCGGGAGGATCTTTGTCTCAAGCCACAATTGTTTAAGATTGCAGTGTCGCGTGCGTGGAACGGCATGGCTCTGACCCCTTGTTCAAGCGACACCTGTCAGGCCTTCCTCACTGAGGAGCCTGCAAGGGGACACGAGGCTAAAGACCTGAGTGGCTTTGCTATGTGTCCAAAGTTCTTGATCTCTTTTTCTTTGTCCTTTCCAAGAACACAGAAGCACGAAGCAAATAGCAACCCACTCTGCTGGAGTTTGCTGCCCGGCATCTCAGAGGCTCCAAGGACACCTTGTTGCCTGGGGGTCACGGCATAAATGCCCAGAGACTCTCAAGCAACCAGCCTGAGTGTGTCACCTAGCCTCTATCCAAACTGCCCGGTGCCCAAGAGGTGAGGACACTGGGCTCCTCGTGCTGACTACTTGACAGTAGCGGCTTCCATTATCGAGGGACAGAATCACTCAGGGTTTGGCCACTGGCCAGATGATCCCACTTCCCAGGAGCCGGCAGAAGGGCAGACTGCAGAAGCAGATGGACCTGGGTTCAAATCTCTGCCCTGCTACTCATGGGCTGTATGACCTTGAGCTAGTTGCTGAACCCCTCTGGGCCTTCTCTTGTCATCTGTAAAACAGAGCCTGCCCAGTGGCACGGTGAGGACTAAAAGGTGGAGTGCTTGCCCGTCATGCCCCGGGTCAGCCTCTCTGTTGGGCACAGTGCCTGCAGCCGTACTTTAAGGAGCCCACGGAAATATGTTACTTCTTGTAAAAACAAGAGGCAAATCTTAGCCAAGTTAGGTGGGAAAGTGTATGATCAGGATGGGATTGCATTTATCATATGTATGCAGTCATAAAATATAATTTTTAGTATGTTTTTGCATGGAAAGGAGCCCACAATGGTCATGATGCAGCCCTGTGGATGCCCGCTCAGTGCACTATACAGCCCTCAAAAACCTCACGGCCCTATGTGGCAGGTGCCTGAGCCCCGTTTTACAGGCGAGGAGTTTGGGGCTCAGAGAGGGCCGGTGACTGTCACAGGGTGATAAGCCTTGGGCTCCTCTGGTTAGGCGGCTATTTTAAATCAGAAGTCGTCTTCATACAGCGAGGACCAGAACCAAGCGGCCCTGGCCCTCCCTTTGCCAAAGTGTCCGCCCACCCGAGTCTTGGCCACGTCCACAGGCCTGTGCTGTAGTTTACTCAATACGTTGCTTCAAATGAACTTGGTTCTTTATTGATTGAAATCACTGTATTTTAAAAGAAAAATGTTATATTCCTACCATGAATGGAAAGCTGGGATCACTCGTCATCATTTAAAAAAAAAACAACTTTAAGTTTTATAATTAAAACTGTTCACCTGTGGACCACCTGAAAAATCACCATGCATCAAGGCTGGGACTAGAGTGAGGTGAGTGAGCATTAAGATCATGCAAGTGACGTTCAGGTCATGAGAGTGGGGGTCAAGGGCATGTAAATGGGGGTCAAGGTCATTTGAGTGATGGTTGGAGTCCAATGAGTGAGGATAAGATCTTTGTCTTTATTACAGCTTTTGATATTTGTTCATTATGGATGTTGCTTGTTCATCTTAAATTTTTAAAATATTGTGTTAAATGTTTTATGTTGATTACTGAGTTTGTGGCAACCCTTGTCATTTTGGCTCCGAGGTGAGTGCCTCACCCTCGTCCCAGCCCTGGGTTGCATACAGAAAAAATGTGTTCCCTCTCTGAGAAGACCTGTCCTAGCTCAGTGACTTCCTGGGCTGGCATCTGGGAGTAGGTTGGACCCGGTGGACCGCAAGCAGATGTGTACCAGGCATGTGCCTGTGCAGCAAGGAGATCAGTGTGGGCCAAAGTGGTCCACGAATGGATTTTGAGAACTATTTCAAGGCTGAATTAACTTCCAGGCCTGGAGGGACCATTAACTTCTGCTCTTAGACTCCCCTTAATGGACTGCGCGCTCACTCCCTACCGAAGGTAAACCCTCCCCTTCTCCCCCCTTGCTGGCCCCAGGCCTGGTGTGTATAAAGCCATTTGCATTCCCAGGAGAAGGGAGAGTGTATGGTGATTGCTTCATCATTAAGTTAGCTCTGCGACAACTCAGACACAGCATGGAGGGGGGGGGTGTCCCCAGTCCTGTCCTCCTGCTGATCCAGAGTGCCCACTGTTTGTAAATACCACGCAACACAGCGGACAGGTATAAGATCTGGCTGAGTGAGCCCAGGCTGGGGCTGGAATGCAGAATTGCACCTTGAGTTTGGAGGGTTCTCAGGCTCAGAGTTCCAAACATTTCACAGGCCCTTTCTAGCAAAGCTAATTAACTCCCCACTCCCTTGGGCGCTGGTGCAGAGCAAGGCGTAGGAATTATTGATGTGACCGAGTTTCCTAACAGCTGGTGGGTTGGGACAGCCTCCTTGAGCTGATCCGAGGGGGCACTAGGTCTTCAAGGTGTGCACACGTGCAGGAGCACAGTCGTGCAGAGAGGCCTGAAACCCCACCATTCGATACCCTAAAGCTTTCAGGGGCCTTTCTGAAATGTGCCGTTCAGATGCAGCTCTCCTAGAAAGGGAGACCCTTGAGCTTTTAAGTAGATAATCTCATATGGTTGTGGCAGAGTTGCAGAGTTAGTGGGTGGGATGAGTGGGGTGCCAGAGAGAAGACGGGAAGGCTGGGGCAGGGGGGAGAGGTACTCAATAGACATTCGGGGAATGTGTGAGAGTGGAGGAAGCAGCCAGCACCTACTGAGTACCTGCCCTGTGCCAAGCACGGGGCTAGAGTCTAGGGACACCAGACAAGGTCTGTGTCCTGATGCAGCTCACAGTTTAGCTGGAAGAGGAACCATAAGCAATGAGCCAACTCCTTATCTCAGCCTCTAAAGCCTTTTAAGATCTGGCCCCTGGCCTTGACCTATCTCCCCCCAGCCTCCCCTGGATGTGAAGCTCCAGCCATTTGGCTTTCTTTTGTCCCTTGAATACACAAAAATGCATTCTTACCCCAGGGCCTTTGCACATGCTGTTTTCTTTGTCTGGACAACACCTTCCCTGAATTTTCAAGTGGCTCCTTCCTTCTCCGCTCTCAGATCTCATCAAAAACATTGCCTCCTCCAAAGGCCTTCTCTGACCACCCCTATCGAAGTTTTCTTTCCTTTCTCTGTCGCTTTCTAGCCTTTTGCTTTGTTTAATTTTTTTCTCAGCACTTATCACCACCAGCCTGGATAACTCTTTGTTTCTGGGTTCGGTGCCTTTCTTCTCCATGTAAATGTGAGCTCCTTAAAAGTAAAGCCCTTGTCTAGATAAAGGAAGCAAACAAAAAGTTAATAAGTGATTGTAACCTGTGATGCAGCCCAGCGAGCGGCTCCATGAGACAGCAGAGTGCTGGCAGGTGTGGCCTGTTTGGCAGAGGGTCGCAGAAGACCTCCCCAAAGGGCAGTGTTTAAACTAAAGCCTGCAGGACAAGGTGGGGGCCAGCCTGGGAAGCGGTTGGGGGCCGGCGAGAAGGTTTCAAACAGAGGAGCAGTAGCCACAACAGGCAAACAGGTGGCATTTTTCAAGAACCTGGAAAGACACCTCCTCATCACCCCCCCCGCCCACCCCGTGGACAGCCAGGCCTGTCTGGATTTGAATTCTGGCTCTGCTTCCTCCCAGCTGTGTGTAACCCTTGGGCAAGTCACTCCCTCTCTGGGCCTTAATCTGTTCCTGTGAAAAATAGGGATTAAGATGCCTTTCTTGAATCATGTTATAAAAATTATGTAAGATAATATACAAAGAGTATAGCAGGAGCTTCACCTATGTTCATTTTTACCTCCCTTTCCTTCACGAGGCTGTTAGGAGACCCCCCAGGCTGCTAGGACTGGCTCATTTAAGAGAGGACCCTCTCCATCTCTATGCCCTGTGCCCACGACTGTTGCCCCCTCCCAGATCTGAATCCCCACCTGCCCGGCTTCTTCCATTTGCACAGCCTACCCAGGTAGGTGGGTCTTTGTCTACAGTCCCCTTACTGAGAGCTGCCCAGAGATGGCATTGGCGGCTTGTCCCGCATCAGCAGCTGAACTGGAACCAGACCCCAGACCATCTAGATCCAAAGCCGGCGTTCCCTCCACCCCAGATTAAGGCTGAGAGCCAAGAGGTTGTGACCAACCAATATCAAGGATGTCCCGTCCTTTTGCTCAAGACCCAGGAGTCAGTAGAGCTGACCTGCCTGCCCAAGCTGAGACACCGCCAGCAAGGTAACAACCCCTAGAGATTACTAAGCACTGTCAAGGAGCCGGGTGTGCTGCGAAGTTCCTTACCAGCGTGATCTGATTTTGCCGCCGCAGTCACCCCTGGAAGTCAGTATTATTCTCCCATTTTATAGACGAGCACATTAAAACTCAGAGGTGAAGCGACTTGCCTGAGATCCCATAGCTGTGAAGACACGAGGTTTATAAGCCAAGCACTGGCAATATTAAAAATCTTTAATAATTGGCACAGCACGGCCACTGGCCAGTCAGAACAGATACCAGCTATGGACACACTTGGTAGCATAGAAATGCCTACTTGTGGAACATCTGCCCCTGAGAGGCTGACTTCAATCCATCATGCTGTACGTCCCCTCACACTCCCCCACCCCTGGAAATGACTGTATTTGGGATAGAAATGAGGGGGTTCCCTACTAGGTCAGAGAGCTCGGGTGCAGACAGGAGCTCTGGCCCCAGCACCAGGGTGTAGAGAATGTGGTACGTGGCCCAAGGTCACGTCCATGAGGCCAGCTAGCATACCATCGAGGGGCGGGGGCAGGAGTGCAGCCGGGAGTCTGGATGAGGTCCAGTGGAAGGACAGGTTGGGTGGTGAATCCAAGCAGATGAGCTGAGGTTGATGTTTACAGACCCACATGGACCTGGGGGCACTAATGTAAATGGAATCGGTACATCTGAACCCAGCCCAGATTCCTGCACGTTGTCCAGCCATGACTTGTCTTCTTCCATTTGAAATAGCAACCCTTCGGTCACATGGCCTGGACTTGAAGCCCAGACCCGCCTCCTGTGAAGCTTTGCATGCGACCTTGACCAATTTGCCTAATCCTTCTGGGTCTCAGTTTCCTCATCTATAAAATGATTATCTCCACTTTTTCAGCCCTGTGAGCAGTATGGAATAAATAAATCATTCTCCCAGGATAATTATATCAGAGACCAATCGCTCAGAATGATTAGCTTTTCTTCTGACATTTTTATGCCTTGTATTGGTTAGGAATTTTGGTTGGCTGCCATAGTAACAGGAGACCTGAAATAACAGTGGTTTAAGCAAGGTAGAGGCTTATTTTCTTCTCACTTAAAAAGAAATCCAGGGCTGGCATGGTACGTCCCCCAAATGATCAATATCCCATGTTTATTTTGTCTTTTGCTGTTATCATTAGGGCATAGTTTCCATTATCAAGGCCACAAAATTGCTGCTGCAGCTCCAACCATTATGTGCTCATTCCATGTATACAGAAAGAGGAAGAAGAAAGGGCAAAAGGGTGTTTCAGCTGAGTCAACTCCATATTGTAAGGTACCTTTCTGGAAGCTCCATCCAACTAATTTCCTACATACTGCTGATCAGAAATGCCTTGGCAGCAATATCTGCAGAGGAAACCGGGAAATGTGGGGGTTTTTTAGTCGGTTTACTACCAGTCCTAACAAAAATCAAAGTTTAGTTGCTAAGAAAAAGAATGTATGGCTACTGGGTGGGCAACCAGCAGAAACTGCCTTTTTGTTTATGATGGTCTGTGTTCTTGACATATTCCCTCCCTGTTAAAATCATATTGATACCTTAAGGCCTGGTTCACATGCCACCACTTCCCGAAGCCTTTCCCAGAATCCTCTGTGTAGCATCTCTTCCTACCTGCATTGCTCAGCATGCCAGCCAGCTGTGGCCGCTGAATATAGAAATGTGGCTACAGCGACCAAGCGGGTTTTTAATGTTATTTAATTTTAATGAAAACTAAATTAAAAACACCAATAATACATTCACTTATTGAGAAACCTTAGGTATGTTTGGAACAACATGGGTATACGAATCTACTTTTTCAACTGTACATTTTATGAAATCAAAATACAAGTCAAGCCCTGGCTGGTGTGGCTCAGTGGATTGAGTGCAGGCCTGTGAACCAAAGGGTCTCCGGTTCGATTCCCAGTCGGGGCACATGCCTGGGTTACAGGCCAGGTCCCCAATGGGGGCCATGTGAGAGGCAACCACACATTGATGTTTCTCTCTCTCTTTAAAAAAAAGAATAAAAAAGAAAAAGAAAAAAAAGTACAAGTCAAGCATTTTCGATGAAAAGTTAGCATCTGAATTGAGATGTGCTATAGCTAGTGACACAAAGATTTTAAAGATGTAGTCCAAAATAAAAAAAGGATGTGAACTATTTCATTAATTTTATATTATGTATTGATATAATATTTGGGGTATATTGGGTTAAAATACCTTATTAATTTTATCTGTTCCCTTTCACATTTGCAATGTGGCTGCTCGGACGTTCAAGCTACGTTCATGGCTCACAGAATGTTTCTATCACACACGCCTGCATTCTACCTTCTGGACTCAAGTTGATTGTCTCCCTATTCTACGCACAGTAGGATTTATAGCTACTATTTACTGAGCACTTTCTATGTATTAGGCACCGTGCTTTCTTTAACTTAAACATTTTTAAACAATGATGGTTTCACAGGAAGTTTCCAAAAATAAGAAAGGACAGTGAGATCTCGTGTACCGTTCCCCCATGCCCCCCCGATGGAAACACCTTTGCGTCACTAGGGTGCAACAATCAGACCAGGAATCCGCTGTGGTACTATCGGCCCGTGATTCAGCTTTCTCCGGTTCGGGGTGGACCCGTTCGCGCGCTTGTGGATAACTCTGTGCCATTTTCCCACGCGTAGATTTGCGTGACTGGCGTCGTAGTCACGATACAGACGTATTCCCTCCCCACTCGGTGCCCTACTGCTACTCTGGCGTAGCTACCACGCCCTCTGCCCAGTCCCTGGCAACAATTCATCTATTCTCCGTTTGGTTAGTCTCAAAATGTTACCTAAATGAAATCAGAGAGCATGCAAGCTTTTGAGATTGGCTTTTTTTTCACTCAGCATAATGCCCTTGAGGTTGACTGTGTGTCAAGGGTTCATCCCTTTCTCTTGCTGCAGAATATTCCATACTCTGGATGTACCCCTGTTATTTTTATCTATCTGCCAGCTGAGGGACACTTTGGTTGTTTCCACTTTTTTGTAATTGTGCACAAAGCCACTGTAAACATGGGTGTACAGGTTTTTGTGTGAACCTAGTTTTTTTACTTCTCTGGGATAGTGTTGCACTATGGTCTTTTCACGTAACACCATTTCATGATGTAATCCCTGTCGCAACAGGCAGCATGTTCGAGCAAAGGGAAGAATGCAGGCTTTGAAGAAACACTCCAGGGTTTGGATTTGACTCGGCCACCTACACGGGCACTGCTCTCAGCGTAGTTCTGTCCAGTGAGTGTGTAAAGCAGTCTCCCAAGGAGGCTGGGAGAGACGCATATGCAGCGCCCTGCCTGGCATTGTGCGGCAGGTGGTAGGTGCTCCTCCTGATGCAGGTGTCTTTCCTTGTATCGCCTGTGGGTCTAGCACAGTGCCTAGAACATGGAAGGCAGTGGATCATGGAAGGAAGCTGTGGGCGGGGATGGGGGGACAAGCAAACAGCTGAGCCCCACTGGGGTTTTGGAACAGGTGGATGGGCTCACAGACTCTGCACACAGCCAGGATCTGGCCTAGACTAGAGGCTGCCTGCCCCAGCTGGATTGGATTCCCTTCTTGGGGTGGCAGGTGGCAGGTGCACGCCACTTGCTCAGCAGGTGCTTGTGACAGGCAGTGTTCACAGAGGCTCAGGGGTGTTGGCTGCAACCACGGCGAAGCCTTTCAGAGCCCTCACCATTGTCCCTCCATTGCACTGGAGGCCAGGAGAAGAGAACCCAGCTCTTCTTTGGTGGGTCGTGCAGAGTTAGCTAATGGTCACTATTTCATGAGCATGTACTATGCAGCAGACAGTGTGCATAACATGTCCACACCACACCAAGAGGGAGAGACTTTCATTCCTCCATTGTACAGATGAGAGCAGTGAGCCTCACAGAGGTGATATTACTTGCCCAGCTCTCTCTGACCCCAACACCCTTCATTTGATCCCTGTGCTGCACCCCACCAGAATAGCCAATCCTCCCTATCTGTCACCTATACGCCATCACACCAACGCTTCCCCTCCCCACCAACCAAGCAGAAGGAACCAATAAGAAACCACACAGGGAGGGGACTCATGTAGCCCGAAACCCACTTGGAGTAAGGCTTGCCCTCTGGTTGGATGTACCAAGTGTAAGCTCTTTCACTGAGTGAACAGAAAGTCCCCCCAATCTGACTTACATCAAAATGAAAATGTATTAGCTCCATTAGCTAACATGTGCAGGAGGTCACTTTCAGGCATAGTTGGATCCAGGTGCTCAAGCAATGTTAGAATCTGTCTCTTTTAGCACTCTCTCTCTCTCTTTTAGATTGACTTCATTATTGAGTAGACTCATTTTTTGTATGGACAAAGTTGGTCACCATCAGCTCCATGGCTGCCTCCCATCAGCTTAGCAATCCCAGTGCGAAAGGAGAGCCCCTATTCTCAAAGAGTTCCCCTCCAAGTCTCAGGATTGACCATCACTGGACCACATGTGGCACGTGCCCAGTCCCAATCCAGTCACTGTGTAGCCAGGAAAATGCAACACATGGATTGACCAGCCTGGGACACCACCTCTAAATCTGGGGGTGGTGGATCCCCTCCCTCCAAACAAAGACTGACAATGAAGGTAGGATGATTTCCCAAAGGGAAAAAAAAGGAATGCTATTCTCAGGAGGTATAATGGCATCTAGACACACCAAACAGACAATGCAGAGTGCCATCCCCCCATCTCTACCTGTGTCACTTTAGAAAGAAGGTATACTCTGTGGTAAGGGATGTTGGGAAAATTCCCACTGGCTTTAGGCAGTGTCATAGTGGCCGCCAGACATTTCTAGGGCAACTGCTTGGGAAAGACAAGCGTTCAGGCTGTGTGAAGCTCACAGCCATCCACTTTGTAATCTTTACATAAGCTTTCTCTCTCGGCTCTCATCGACTTCAATTCATCAGAGGTCCTGAAATTGGGAGACTCACACTGAGGGGCAATTGTCAGAAGCTCACAAGTCAGTGAACTTGATTCTGTCTCTAACTTGAACCTGGCAAAGAGAGGTAGGGAAAAGTCAGGGAGGTCCTTCACCTCCCATGCCTGCAATGCTTTAGGTTTGGAGTCAAGATCACAGCCAAAGACTTCTACCAGCTGACTCACAGAGTCTGGGTCAGCCTGGAGCTCCTTGTAAACCACTAAGCTGAAGAGGTTCATGAGGTCCCGCTAGCTCATTTAAAATTCACAGCTTTCCCCTGTGTCATTTTTGTTCAAAACACAGGTCAACCCTAAGAGCCACCACACAAGAGAGCAATATGCTCTTTGGCCCTGAATCCTTCAGCTCTGGCTATACAGGAACACTTTTTTTCCCCTCTAACACAGGAAATGCAGGAAACCAGCACCAGCTGATTTTTTAGAAAGAGGGGGTAGGGAGGCTCACACACACACACACACACACACACACACACACACACACACACCAAATAGTAAAAGCTTTTCAACTTGTCCAGAAACTTGCCCTCAGCACTTCTGGATATGTTTGGGCTGGGCCTTTGTGATATCACACCAGCAATCAACCAATGGATGGGTGGCTCTGCCTTCCTAATCTGCATATTATAGTCCATTGGTTCAATTTCAGGGTCATCAGTGTCGTTGTGGTGGTTTCTTTATATTCAAGGTTACCCAGGTCAGAGAGAGGACCGAACTCCCCTTTCGGCCTTCCTGCCCAGCTAGATTTAAGGATTGGAATTGGCATTGGCTCAGTCAGTCCCTTCTGGGAAAGGGGCCTCGTGGACGTTATGAAATCCAGCGGGGCCTGGAAGGAGAAAGCTGGCAATCCAGAAGGGACACAGGCAGGGCTTGGCTCTGTGACCCCATCTTTCCTATCTCCACCCCACCAACACCCCTTCCCCTGCATTTCCTACGTGATTTAATTATCTATCCTTTGTCTCAGTCAGCCCTGAAGTTTGGGTGAAGAGAAATCAGACACAGGCCACCTGAATCATGCTTGCTTTTATCTTACAGATCGGTAGCTCAGGCATGTGAATAGAACACGCAAATGTGTGCACGGCCACATGCATAATTTAAGGCCCTCAGATTAACAAAGGGGAAACAATTGGGTTACTTACTGTTTTCTCTGAAGCACAGTTTCCTGAAACTATCATAACGGGTTTTTTGTTTGTTTTGTTTTTAGCTGTCTGGAGGGAGGGCTTGGAGAATAGAAGGATTTGAAGGAGCAGGGTGTGTGTAGTTACTACTGGCAAGAAAAATGTAGGGAGACTGTGACATGAAAATACCGCCTGGTTCCCCTCGTTCAGGTGCCCTTTAATTTGGGTTTGGTGAGCACCCCCTCACACAGGCTTCCCTTGACCTCGGTGCCGTTGATAAACCTGACATCCATTAGAACTTGGGCTCTCAACGCCCAAGGTTTTGGTTCAACAAGTCGGGGGAGAAATAAAGAAATTTTAACAGGTGTCCCAAGCCTTTCTGCCAGAAGAGGTCCACCCTTGAAAAGCTCTGCCTTGGTTTTTAACTATTTACCTCAATGCTCCCCACACACCATTGGATAATCTCAGCAATGAGACTATCTCAGCATACGCACTTCATCTCTTTGATTGCCTCCCGTACTCAAAAGGTGTGTAGAAACTCCTAATTCAGACCTACTCGGATTTGAACTTGAAACCGGAGCCACTGTAACTATGAAGAGAGGTGGAACATCCAGGACCTCTCACCACAGGGGCTGTTATTGATCAAGGGTCTGATGTCCCCAGGGCTGCTGCTCCCAGCTGATGAGAACAGTAGCAAAATGCCAACGGCCCTGCAGAAGCATCCTCAGACTGCGTGGTTATCTGAGATGCTTCCACTAGACCTTCTTCTGCCCTCTCCTCTTCATTCAGGGCCTGATGGGCCTCCGAACCTTTGCTGACTCCCTCCCTACCCTTTCTCACACGGACCTTTCCCCTAACGAAATGCTCCTGCTCTCAGTCACA
This sequence comes from Macrotus californicus, assembly GCA_007922815.1. Taxonomy (NCBI): domain Eukaryota; kingdom Metazoa; phylum Chordata; class Mammalia; order Chiroptera; family Phyllostomidae; genus Macrotus; species Macrotus californicus. The sequence goes on along the minus strand of VMDR010000077.1, from coordinate 63,712 downwards.
TTTCCTTCCTCTAGGAGGACCAGGACTAATTGGAAAGGTTTTGACGTAGAAATGAATAGAGTCGAAGTATAACAGGGACCACAGTTTGGGCCTTCCTTTTATTGAGAAGCCCCTTCTCTCCTTGCACCCTGACCACTTTATGTTGGAGGGTGGGGGGTGGCAGGGAAGAGCAGAGTAAATGCCATCTGAGGAAAGCAGAACACGTGATGTAGGGGAAGCCTATCTAGGCAGGAAGAGGAAGGGAAACCACTTTTGTTTTTAGGACTTTAGGCATCATTTGCGTAAAGTCAATTATGTTCTGTTACCAAGTCAGCCTCATATTTTCACTCAGGAGACCCTTCACCACCTCCTGACACTCTTCCTTTGGCTACTCTACTTTTTCCCCAGGTAATGAAATGATTCCTCTCCAAATACGTTCTCTGATTTGAACCACGTTTCTAGACTTTGCTCACATCGTGCACATCCGTGAGTTCACATTTCCAGGTGCCGTGCTGTGAGTGTCAGTTGGAAACCCGTACGTGGGGGAGAGGGCGCCGACCTTGCTTGTCACGCATTTGTTTGCACCTTACTCCGACATCGTCTCACTCCAGGACTTCCACACCGTGTGTCTGCCTTGGTTTCTCTTCTCGTCTCAACGAGACAAGGGCCCTGCTTCCTTTTGGTGCTTGTTTAGAATCAGAGAGTTGTTTAAAAGCCCCTGTGCCCATTTTCTGTGGGTAGAGTTTGCAATCATTGTGTTTTCAGTGATTCCCCCAACTCCTGCCTTTCGGGCAGAAACACCACGTTTCCTTTGGAGCAACAGTGCTTTCGAGAGGGGCGGGTCAATAAAGTCTTCCTCTGTGCGGAGAGTGCCTGGCGGGCCCTCCAGAGCCTGGTTCTCAGGGCAACGTGTTGCATTCCAAATAGCTAAAGGCAAGGAAGGCCTCTGGGGCCGGCTGAGCTTGCCCCCAGCAGAGGAAGTGGGTCTGGTTGCCAGGGCAGGGACTCGGGCCAGCAATTCCCTGGGGGTTTCTGTGTGGAACCCATTTAGTATCTGGCACTATTTTGTTTTTTCCTTTTTTTAAATCCTCACCCAAAGATATGCTTATTGATTTTAGAGAGAGAGGAAGAGAGAGAGAGAATGAGGAACATCGATATAAGAGAGAAACATCAATCAGTTGCCTCCTGTACGCGCCCCAACCAGGACTCAAACCCGCAATTTTTTGGTGCATGGGACAACACTCCAACCTGCTGAACTACCTGGCCAAGTTCAAATCGAACTCTGTAGTTCTGACTTTTCCTTGTTGGGGGGTGGGGTGCTGTGCTAAATTCACACAGCTCTCATACTTCTCTTCTGGCTCTTAACATGCTGCATTGCGTGTTCACATGTCTGTCTCCCCAAGAGGTTTTAGTGTAATGACTGTGGATGTCTAGGTGGCCATTGAATCTCTGGTGCCTGGCAAGCACCCGGTACACAGTAGGTATTTAATAAATGTTTGAGGAGTGAAAGCTGTGAAGAGAGATCAGGGAAGGCTGGTATTAGCAATCCAAAAAGATCCACAGGTATAGACATCCTGCTCTAGGTCCTGAGGCCACAGGGACCCAGGGTCCTCACTTAGGCTAAGTGGTCACTCAAAGCTGCCCAAGTGATGTAATCAAGGGAAACGGTGCAAATCTTCACTGCGCAGGGAAGGCAGAATTCGGTGACATGGCTGTGGATCACAAAGTCAAAGGTGACCCGTTATCCAGGAAGGAACCACGAGATCACAGTGGTTCATTTGTATCGAATGCTGGCCCTGTGGCTGGGGTGAGACCTGCCAGCTTAAAGGCACAAGGCCAAACCAGGCCCCATCAAATGTCTAAACATTGGAACAAGCCCAGGAATCAGGCCCCCAGGCCTAGGCACATAGGGCCAGGAATCTGCAGCTGGGGTGGGTACTTGGGATCCTTTCCAGGGGAAAGTAGAGCCTCCGAATATCCAAGTGAACCCCAGCCCCAGACTAAACAGAGGGGTGAATCAGTGGAGATCCAGGCGGACGATGGCTTAGGAGAGTCGGTACATAACAGTTATTCCTGGACAGCTGAGATTTGAGATTGGGAACCTATTGTATAAAAAGTTTTTCCTTCTTTCCTTCCTTCCTTCCTTCCTTCCTTCCTTCCTTCCTTCCTTCCTTCCTTCCTTCCTTCCTTCCTTCATGTGTTGGACCAGCAGAGGTATAATGCCATATCCAATTATCTGGCGCACTAACTTGGGAAACTAGTCCTTGGCCTTGAGGTCCTGAGGTCTGAGCAGGGCAGGTGTAATGTAACTCAGTCTCAGAAGAGTGACAAGACAGGTCAGGAAGTCTAGGCCAAGGCTCGGCTGGTAGGTAGGGTATTAAGCAGACCCAGTTTCCATGGGTTGGCTGGTGCAGAAGCAGGATCCCAGGTATGCACACGCACACACACACTCCCCTTGCTTCAACCACCAGTCTAGTGGACCTTCCAGATGCAGACAGCTCTGGACTGCCAATGTAAGGATTACCTACCTAATGATCCCAATGCCTAGCAAACACCCCCCACCCCATCACCCAGCTTGGGCCAAGTAAGTTCTATGGTAGCCAAAAAAGAACATAATTCAGAAGATAAATTTGAAGAATTCAAATTGCATAATGCTTTCCAAAGACAAATAGAAATTATTATGGATTAGCACAGACAGTGACGGGGTGGAAACTGTGGGGCCCACTCATTCATACATTCAGTCACTGGTTCAGCAAATGAAAATGTATGAGGGTGGGGGGGGGTGAGTGCGGGGGGAGATGGGGCCACAGCTGCCCTCCTAGCTTTCTACCTGATTCTGAACAGCAAGTGAACAGAGGGAGATGCTGTGGACTCAGGGTCCTAGGTTAGACCTCGAGAAAGAATCAGAAACGAGATGCCAGAACCTGTTGAGGAAGCTGGGGGTGGGGGTGGGCAGGGCATGTAGTGGAGTGAGAACCCCAGGTCCAGTCAAGTGTCAGGGTGGTTGAGCCCTTCTTGTCCCTTCAAGAGACTCACATTTAGGGCCCCAACAAGCCCTGGCCTGCCAGGCTGGGTGGAGGTACTTCTTCCTCCAACGAATCAGCTTCCAGGTTTGTGGCTTAGCAAAGGGGGCTCAGCTTTCCTGTGTTAGGCCTCATTGGTCAAACCTGGGTCACATGGCCAGACTGACTTAGACCCATCATGATCCATCCTTGGAGGCTGGCACATCACTACCCCAGACAAAACTGCAATCTATTAAATGGTGGTCTGACGTGACAGGTTGAAGTGGAAGAATCTGGAGGCATGAAAGACTTGGAAGCAAATGAGGAGAAGAAGGTCCCCTGCATTGGTGAGAGTCGATGGAAACTGCAAGGCCAAGTCATAGGAGGTTTGCTCCTCACAGGGAACAGGCAGGTGACACAAGAGCCGGGATGGTAGAAATGTCAAATTTTCAGGAAAACTACAGTGAGTACAGAGGCAGGGCGACAAGGAGAGACAGCAGGGCCACAAGCCCTGTTGAGTCAGGGGCTTTCGGTCACGTAGGAGGCACTTGCTGTCCATTATTTGTTTTTATTTCCCCGCGTGGTTAATTATTGCAGCCGGTGTCCGATAAGGCAGCGGCCCTCCTGCCCGGAAAGCCAGGGTTATCTGCAGTTTCACGGTCGCGTCACACAGTAATGAAGCAGATAAGCTGCCAGGTGGAGGCTGCTGGGACAGTCATTACAGACTCTGCTGCGAAGTAGGAGCAAAAGGTGGGGACTGTTGATGGCACAAAGAGACCAAAGGGCGACGGGCCCGCAGTAGTGATGTGGACTGACCCAGCAGCCCCCTGGATCTCGAGAGCCAGCTGCCTGGGGCCTGGAGAATCTATGTATTGACCGCCCCCCCCGCCGCCCAGGGGAGGCTTCTGTTCTAGGTGTGTAACCCGCATTTCCTCAACAGCCCCCAAGTGGTCGCTGCTGGCCCGCCTGCTGTCAGAGGAAGCGGCCTCAAAGAGGCCAGTTTTAAGCGTGAACTCTTGCTTGTTGGGTTCTGTGCCTGAACTTCCTATGCTTTAACTCAGAAGTCTGCCAATTTCGGCCCATGGGCCAAATCAGGCGTGCCACCTGTTTTATTTCGCCAATGAGCTAAGACCATTTTACAATGTTTTGGGGAGAAAAATCAAAAGAAGAGTAATACTTTGTGATACATGAAAACCACATAAATTCACATTTCAGTCGTCACAGATAAAGTTTTTCAACAGCGTCACTGAGATACAATTCAGCTCATGTAAGTGAGATCGCCCGGTGCAGGCTGTTTTATAGGGTGCCGGTCACTTGCCAGGTGTCATGAGTGTCTTTCCATGTCATTTAGTACAGACCCGCAGCACTATTTTTTATTGATTTTTTTTTTTTGAGAGAGAGCGAAACGTTGATTTGTTGTTTCACTTATTTATGCAGTCATTGGATGTACCCTGACCTAGGGTCGAACCTGTAACGTTGGCATATCAGGACAATGCTCTAACCAACTGAGCTACCTGGCCAGGGCCCCCCAGTGCTAGTTTTAATGGCTGCATAGTACTCTCTCACAAGAATGCAGCATCTACACAACAAACTCGCTACCCATGAGTGTATTGGGGTTATTTTCCACAAGCAGGACTTTTGTTGTTGTTGTTGTTAAGAAAAATAAATCACTTCAAATGACTCCCAGCCACCAGATTTTGGTTTTTTGCCTTCCTGTCCTGCACATGACATGCTTGTACGTGGTTGATATCATAGCGAACATGCCATTTATGTTCTGCGAAGCTCACCACGTTATAAACATTTCCCCATGTTGTTTTACAGTTCTCATCCAGCTTTCTCTTACTCCAGGGTCAGCGAACTTCACATCCCCTTTGTTTGCTTGTTGGTTTTAACAATCTGTCAAGAATGCTTGAAAAAAATCACTCTTAGGTTGTTGGCCCTGTCCAAACAGGCCTCAGGCTGAAGTCAGCCCTTGGGTCTGCCAGTCTGCAGGTCACACTGCCACCCTGTCTCTGTGCTGCAGGGAAGGTCTCTATGTATACAGCTTTTTCCTTCTTTTGAACCATTTCCTTTGGATAACTTCCCAGGCATGAGATTGCTGGATCAATGGAGAGCAATGTTTTTAATGGCCCCTGACGTACGTTGCTGTATTATGAAATTGCACCAACCAGCAACTTGTGAACGTATAGGCATCTTACAGCCTCACCAGCATTTGGTATCATCAGTCTACATTCATGCTAATTTAGTAGATACAAAATAATCTTGTTTTTATTTCCATATCCCATTGTTCTCAAAGTAGGGTTGTGTTGTTGTTTTTTCTTTCCCTGTGTTTGATTGCTCTTTGTTGAGAAACTTTAGAGAAGCTGAATGTTAGAATCAGCTGAAAGAGAGCAATCCTGAGCCCCTTTCTTCAGTTCAAAGATGAAATAGATGCTCCTTTGGTTCAAATGCGAGTTTGCTTGTAACTTCTCCGCGAGTTCTGCTGCGTTAAAATGACAGAGAAGCCCGGTGAGGCCTTATCGCTCTGTGGCAGCAAAAAGGACTGGAAAGTAGGTCGAGGAATTAATCCTGCTGGTTCCAGTAATTAGAGTAGACAATGGGGTCGAAAGTTCAGGCCTAGCTGGGGAAGGCAGCCAGAGAGTCTCTTACCAGCCCCGGACACGCTGCCCCTTGCCCTCGGCACTACCCCGGGACCAGCCTTTCTCGTCGTGGCTGTCCCAGAGCACCTTTTCTTTTTCCCCTTCTTCTCATTTAAAGAGACATTTTTGGCTTTTCCTCCCAGGAGAAGTCAGACGGTCCCAGAGGCAGAAGTGAGCACCTTCTTCCCCTCCAAAGGGAATTCTTGAGGTTATTTTCCTACTCGAGCTTCAACATCCAGTGAGAGCTGTTCGTTCTCCGTCTCTCATCGGTTCCAAAACAACGGGAGATGCTCCTTTTCTGTTCAATGCGGGTTTGCACATTAGATACATTAAAATAATGAACAGATGCTAATAAGGCTAATGAAGGTGGGAGTCTGGCAGAAAGATTTCAATTGTGAGGTCGGGGTTGGACTGAATCATAGACCCTTCCTAATCCTTTCTTACTAAGTATTCTACATAAAGCACAGATGACAAACTCAATTGGCTACAGAAGCCAGCTGGATAATGTGACTAAGTGAAGGAAGCTATTGGATGTATGACAATAGGGAGTGGTGGGGACTATGGTACACGAAAAAGTGCATTCTTGTCCCAAAGCATTTATATTCCAATTTTTAAAAATCATGGCTCCTACCCAGCCAAACAAAACATGTCTGCCTGCAAGGCTGATCCAGGCTCCCAGGGACCCCAGCTTGTGGGTTCCAGATCTCTCAGTCACCCTCCAACCTCTTGCTTCTATTTCCCCACTTCCCTGCCCTCCCTCCTCTCCTCCTACATAGGCTCACCTCAACACCCCTGTGAAACAAGCCAAGCCGTCTCCCACAGGATCAGCTCGGCATGGGTGGGCAGCACTTCCCCGGGTCACCATGCTGTGGTGTCTGCTGGCTGATAGCTGCGGGCAAAGGCAGAGCACGTCCGGACACCTTCAGCTGTAAGGAACAGAGATCCACTCAGGTTCCCCAAGCAAGGTAGGGTTTCTTGTAAAGACACAGTCCTCTCAGAAACCAAAACAGGTGATCGCTGAAGCCTCCGAGTGAGGGAGAGCCCCTGAGAGGCTTTCCAAGGTTGTGATGGAGGCAGGTTCCCAGTCATGGGAACTGTGTGCAGGCAAGTGTCTTAAATGGGTCTGTTTCATGTGATTTAGGAGAAGATATATCATTCTGCTAAATAAGCTTGGGATTTTGACTGTTTTCAACAAAGTAGCCAATGGGTACCCACCAGGAATACAACTCACTGCTGAGAACTGCAAAGACGCACCCACCCATCTGTTTTCCCAACCAGCATGTAGAATTCCACTTTCCACCAAGACATCAGAAATGAGTTGATAAAGCCTCATTAATTAAGCTTAACAAGCTGTGTGTGGCCACTGCCAAAGAAGCAGCAGGGCTCCTTCCCAGGTGCTGAATGGGAGACCTGCAAAATGAGCCAGGGTAGGGAGAATGGGAGAAAGACCACCTTGTCGGATGGGCTTGGGTTTCCTGGGGGTCCCTGCTGGGTCCAGGGAGCCGGGGTAGAGAGACTGGGAGAAAGCCCACCTTGTCTGATGGGCTTGGGTTTCCTGGGGGTCCCTACTAGGTCCAGACTGGTGTTTGGTTCTGGGGTCAGAGCAGGGCTATAGGCCACCAGGATATCCCACAGAGCTAAGCATGGGTGGAGCCAGAGATGACGGTGAGCTGAGTGTCGAGGGATGCACGGATGGTCAGGGTCAGTGAATCTGAGTTGGACCAGCAAGTGCAGGGCGATGAAGGTGGTATCAGTGGCAGGAGTCCAAGGCAACAATGGAAACAGGGAGAATGGGAGCCCAGTAAGGTGTAAGGGTGAGGATGCTCCAGCCATGCTGATCTGGCGATTTCTTAAAAATGCCAAGTGCTTTCTTTCCTAGCTCAGGCCTTTGAGCGTGTGGTTCCCTGATCTGGAGTGCTTTTTTTCCTGATTCTTGGCCTGGGAGATCCTTTTTCAGAGCTCATTGTCACTTTCTCAGCCAGGTCTTCAAGAGTCAATACTCATGAATGTCGCCTACCCAAAATCTATCCCAGTCTGGGGGCGGTAACAGCATCATTTTCAGCCTGTGTGAGTCAGCTCTGCTGCAGTTACAAACAACCCCACGTTTAGCGGCTTACAGCAACACGCTTATTTCATGTCTGTCACATTCCGGCAGCTACACCTCTGCTCCGTGCATTTTTAAATTCTGGGACACGGGTTGAAGAAATAGTCGCTACTTGGGACAAGTTGCCCTTTATGGCTGATGGAACACAGCAGGTGACAAAACTGAATTGCACAATCTCTTTCAAAGCTCTTGGTTCAGCCTTGGCATATGAATGTGAGTCATATCTGCTGAAATTCCATTGGTCAAAACAAGCCATGTGCCCAAGTCTGTCCGGGATGGGGAAGACCCCACCACTTCTGGGGGTGGCTGCCATTCACATGGCAATGACAGGTTGTATAATCCTGTTACAGGGAAGGGAGCAAATAGCTGGGAACAATAATACAATTGCCCACAACTTCCTAAAAAGTGGTCGGCTGCAAGGAACAGCAGAATGCCTGACAAACAATGGCTTTAAATAAGCAGAGGTTTATTTTTCTCACAAAACGAGATCTCAGGTGACTCCAGAGTTTGGCCACAGAGCAATGCCTAGAAGAGTGTGTCTCTGTAATCTTCTTGGGCTTTCTTCCCTGGCTGTAAGAACCTGATGGCTGCCATTCTCCAGGTTCGGAACAGGAAGATGTGGGAAGTGGTGGTGGCAGCCACCTCTGTCCCTTCTATTAAAAAAATATAGGTTTTTCTAGAACAGCCCCCTCCCCACACAGCCCCACCCCCAGCAGCTTGTTTCACTGGCCAGACCTGTGTCATGTGGCCACCTCTTTCTGCAAAGGAGGCTGGGATAGCAAGGATTTCATTTTTCTTAGCCTTGACAATGGAAGCAGGCAGAAGGGAAGGAGGTGGAAACGCATATAGGCTTGGCCAGCCAGTGTGATCTGCCATAGAATCCCTATGTCCCCTTCCCCTACACACATACCATTCTATATGGTCTTAAAGCAATGTGCCCTGCCCGTCCACCTCCTTCACCAGCAAGAGAAGGGGCCCTTGATCCAAATGAACCGGGGACAGGGAACAGCTGAGTTTGGTACATCCTGTATGTAAGACATTTAAGACACACCACCCCTTCTTGCTCCCTAGATCCCCAGAGTTTCTCTGGTTCCTGTGCCTTTCTGTGCCTTTCTAGTTTTTCCATTGCTTCTGTGGCCACCCCACATCTCCCTCACCAATTTTCAGCATCGTTTTCTGTTGCTTGTATCCAGCGAACCCTGGCTAGTACACCCTCCTTAACCACTGTGTTTAATAGGGCCTCCCCTACTATTCTCTCCTGCCATGCTCGCTTGGCTTTTTTAAGTGCCTAGAATTGTACGATTGCTGTGCCTCCACCAGACTGTAAGCTCAAGGCAGGCAGGGAAGGCAGCAGGCTCGATTACCACTGTACACCCCAGAACTAACACATGCCTGATACATGGTGGAGCCTTCATGAATATTTAAGTGCACGAGGGAGGTCCTCAGCATTTGGAGGTCAGAACTGGAATTTGAGAGTCATTTATGGATACTAGTTGTCTAAAGTCCTATGTGGGTAACTCCTTGTGGTTTGAATGTGTGGAGTCAGGGATGCCGGAGGGGTGGCTGGAAGTGTCAAGACTATTTAAATAGAGAGGGTGGGTGACTGAAGCACCCCAGAGGGGAGACCTCTGCATTTGCAGGGCCTAGAAAAGGAGCTCTCAAATTCATGTGACCTTTGGCTCACTCAGACAAGGCTAAAGACCCTTCTTCCCCCCTCCACGCTCAGTTCCCACTCTCTGAGCTGTGCTGTGGGAGTTCCACGGCATCGGCCAACGCGGGGCTGGAGCCAGGCCTCCTGCAGCTGAGCTCGTGGTGCACCCCAGTCGCACACTAATTTTAGTTATGACTAGTAAATTGCAGTAACTCAGGTTCCTAGAAAGTGGCACTTAGTCATGCATAATGCTGGGAATCCATGGGTGTGCATGGTGTTGCTTGTTCTGAAGAATCAGAGGGAGAGTGTGGCCTTTCAGGGTTGGTCTGTGGCCTTTAGGAGAGAGCTATGGACCCACTCAGTGGGCTGTGGGCCCAGAACTGAGAGCCGCTCCACTGTGCCCTGCAGACGGCAGAGGTCTGGGGGGGGCGGGGCCCCGGCGCCCTCTCGAGGGCCCACATTCCCAAAGGGCAGCTGGGATTGTCCGTCGGATGAATAAACAATACCTCCTACACAGAGACAGATGACTAGATGTTCAGCGCTGGTACAAGGAAAAAAATGCAAATTTTTTTTAAAGCCAAGAATAATTCATAGTGGCTTTTTGTTGTTATGCCTTTTCTCCAACAACAGGGTCATGTGCAGGTTGGTGAGGGTTTGGGAGGGCTGTACAAGGCATCCTGGTATGGAACCGAGGGGTGACTGGGAACCATAGCTGCAGGGAGAAGTGAGGGCTTGGTTTGTGCTTCCCTCAACTACGGAAGCCGCCAAGGAACAAACGCAGTCTTCGCCTGTCCCGATGGCAAATCCTACCTGCCCCTTTGCCTCCACGTCCTCGTGGCCAAGGCAAGCAGGTAGAGTTGAATCTGCATACATTAAATGCGCGTACGGTGCAACTTTCTGGCTATACAGTGTTAACGTGATTTTTCAAAGTTACATGAAAAAAAAAAAAGTCATCAGGAGTCCCTTGCTGTCCACGTCTCAGCTCTGCCTCCTTTGGGGTGGCTTCCTTTGAGGGTAAGACCTCCCATAGAGAGTCCCCAGCCGCTCCCGGCTCACATTCTACCACTTTAGCAATCCTACAGAGAAAAGAAAGCCGCTCTCCCCATGGCTTCAGCCAAAAAATAGCCGCCATTCACTGAGTGCTTCTTCAGAGCTGAGCCCACCTCCTGAGCACGTTACTGGGATGCGCTCATTTACCCCTCACAATGACGCTCTGAGCTCTGATGTCGCTGCTATTATTATCCTACTTTAAAGCGAGGAGGCTGAGGTTACATAAACTAGCCCAAGGTCGCAGGGCTACTAAATGACAGCTAGAGCTGCCAAAGCTCTTAATGGGGCCACCACTGCGACCTTGGACTTCTCCTGTAGCTATTCCCTAAATCTCTGGGATTGGGCAGGGCCCCATATTAAACAACAGTTGGTGAGTTATCAGCTCCATTCCAGCTACTTCATGGGTATGATCTCATTTTTCTCCTCATTGCCCAGACAAGGAAACAGAAGCTCAGAGAGGTTAATTAACTTTCCCAAGCTCACACAGAGAGAAAGCAGAGAAGGAGGGATTGGAAGCCAAATTTGCTGGATTCTAAAGCTCCCTAAAGGGCCTTTGCACTGGCGGCCTCTGTGCCTGGACCACCCCCTCTCCAAGCATCCATCCCTTCCTCCAGTCTTCCTTACTCCTGGGGTTTAAGGAGTGGCCAGGCCACCCCTGAGTAATCTCTTTAAAACCACAAACATGCCTTCACTTCCTCCTAATCCCCCTTACCTGGCTCTACTCTTTCTTCAAGAGCACTTAGAATCTTTTAATACACTAGATCATTTGCTTATTTATTATGATTTATTACTTACTGTTTACTCCCCCCCACACACACATTAGACTGTAAGTTTAATGAGGGCAGGGATCTGATCTCTCCCGATTTTCTAGGATAGGGCCATGCACAGTAGGTGCTCAATAAATATTTGAAAGAATGAACATTGCCATGGCGTGGGTCCTGGCAGGTGGAAATAGCCCCAATGCTGTGTCTTTAATTCTGTATCGAGTCCAGTCAGAGGGGACAGGAGCATGGAAGTGGCCACGGGCACGAGGACCCAGACCTTCTGATGGTCTGTGATAGGTTTAGGAGCCAGGAGGAACCTAAGCCCTGTGGAGGTCAGTTGCCAAAAGCTGGCAAGGAGTTAGAAAACACAGTGAGAGGGCTACATCTTATTCTGAGATAGATGTTGGTCACGCAACAGGAATTCTCGAAAGGCCTCCCTACTAAAGTCTACGAGTGATGCTGACTCTGGGACTTGAGGCAAGTCCCTGCCTCAGTTTCTTCTGCAAGTGAGCATTGATTATGAAGATCAGTATGTGGTTAGGGTTATGTGATGGCAAGGAGCCAAAACAAAGTCACTTGGACAAAGAAATAATTTATTGGAAAGTTGTAGGGTAGCTCTGAAGTTCAGGAAGAGATGAGCCCCTAGGAAGAGGGTGGACCAGGACAGACCTGTAGCTGGTGGCCTCAGGAATTCAAGTCTGATGACCATCAACTGGCTGGTCAGGGGTCCACACTTGGCTCAAGAGTCCAGCTCCTGGCTAAAATCTTTCACTGGCCTTTCTCTGAGCCCCTACTGTGGTCCAGGCTCTATTCTAGGGCCCTGGGATACAGCTGTAGACAAGACAGACAAAATTGCACTCGAGGAGCCTCATGGTGGGAAGACAAACCATAATCCCATAAACAAGTCAGGGACTCCTAGGTCCTGACCAGTGCTTTGAAGAAAATAAAATAGGATCGATCAGAAAAAGGCTCCTAGAAGAGGCAGCATTTGGGATGGCCCTTGCAGGATTTCCATGGGGAGGGATGGAAGGAGGAATACCCTGGACTTGAGAAATAGCAGAATAAATGCTCAGGGGACAGAAAGTACAGGGCATATCTGGGAATGGAGATAAGCCAAGGAGGAGCAGGGGTATGGGAGCAGGAAGAGAATGTTGCTATCACATTGCGGAGAGGCCCCAAGAGCTGAGGATTTTATCCGTCGCCTCAGTTCAGGTGGCTTGAGTACCTGGTGGTCAGTTTCCGCAAAGCGGACCTCTCTTTCTCAGACCTTCAGGCACCTGCCTCCCCCTGCTGCGATGGGGTGCTGCCCCCAGAAGAAGGAGGAGGGAGTACTGAACAGAGGGGAAAAAGGAAGCTGCCATGATCTAAGCCATTCATTCACTCAGCAACTATGGACTGAGTACCTACTGTGTGCTGTATCATGGGACCTTGGGCTCCAAGATCTGTCCTCCAGGGGTCCCCTTTCCACTAATGGACTCAACTATTCTCCACTTGCCTTTGATTATTTCAGTTCTTCAAGTTGAGATTCCTAAAGGAAGTCTGATTCTCTTGTGTTCTGAGTGCAATTACATTATAGGCCATGTGCTCTGTCCAATCAGGGCCCAACATGAGGCAAAGCAGCTGACTGTTGTTCCCCACAGCAGGGTGGTTTCCATACAAACAGAAGTTTGAGAGGACAGGCTCCATGCCCCCATAACCACTGACAGGCACAAGTGAGGCTCAGACTGCAGGTTGGCCCTCTACTGTCCTTTACTTATGGTGGTGCATCATCCTGACTTCATCCAGAGATATCTTCATGGGACTTGCCAGAGTCCCGGGCCAAGGTTGTGGTTTCGGACCCGGAGACCAGGGGAAAAAGGTTATGAACTCTCCCAATTCGGATGGTGACAGTGATACAGATGCAAATTGTTACTGACACATTTTACCACGGCATTTGCATTAAACCACTTTGAGTGATGTGTACTTTGAAAGGGTCCCCATTCCCATGGCCAGGGATGGGAGGCACAATTAGCTAATGACTAGTAATCTCTGAGGAAGAGGCAGAATGGGACAGAGTGAGGAAATAGGAATTTATACGTTGCTGTGGGATTGTACATGGGGCCTGCTTTTCTGAAGAACAATTTGGTAATAGGTATTACACACTAAAAATACACACAGTCTCTTCGGTCTAGCAGTTTTAGGAATTTTCCTTGGGACATAATCAAAGATGTATGTGAAAATGCTCCCCCAAGGTGCTTCACTGTAGTATTAATATACTACTGAAAAATTAGAAGCAACCTAAATGTCCAACCAATGGGGACTAGTTGAATGAATGATGGTACATCCATGTGATAGATTCAATACAGTCCAAAAAAGTTACATAGAAGGTTATTAAATGACATGGGGTAATGTGGTATATGAAAGAAGCAGTTCATAAAACATGATGGACAATCTGCCATTTTTGTAAGGCTCATTTTGGAAATCTCTCGGTAGAGTGGAGGGATAACAGGGTGATAAAGACAAGGGTTTTGAGGGCAGACAGACATCAGTTCAATTCCCAGGTCCACCAGGTACCAGCTGACGTGCTGGAAACCTCAGCTTCCCCATCTGTGAAATGGGGCTTCGGTAGTGGCTAGACAACACTGAGGGCACAGTACTCATTAAACAGGTGTTTCTAACTGAAACAGTGGGGGACAGTGTGTGTGCATGCGTGTGCATGCACGTGTGCATGTGCGTGTAAGTACAGAGCTTCCGGGATGCATTCAGCTCTTTCTGAATTGGGTGGGTACTGCTTTTGTAATTAGGAACAAAGTCATTGACATGAAAAAAGGAGAGACGGAGAGGAGCCCTGAGAATATTATTCAACATAAGAAATGTCATCAGGACAGAAGGAATGTCAACTGTGTGCTAATTTGCCATCTCTGCCGCCGCTCTCAGAGTCGTCTGTTTCGAATCACTCTGTGGCATTTCTGTTCCTCTTTCTCTGAAGGACTTGTTCCAAGAATTAAAAAAAAAAAAAAAAAAGATAGATAGATAGAAAGAAAGAAAAAATCCCAAGACTTCAAGCCATGTGGGTGAGTACAATTTGCAGAAAATATTTCCAAAATGTTGTAGCCAATACAGGCCATGTTTGAAACCTCAGATATCTAAGCAAATATCTAAATTATGCTTGTAAACCACATGAAGTTCCTCTGCTTAGCAACACTTTGCCTGTTGGAGATCGTTTAGAGAGAAAGTTCCAAGGGCTTCCATTAGTTTTGCTGTTCAGCATCCACCACCCATTACTCCCTACCCCCAATGTCTGGCAGCAGAATCTGGACAGTTCTCTGGGAAAATGCTCCTTTTTCTTGATCCTTGTGATTCAAGTCGGGCCTGCTCACATCTGAGTTTTAAAGGTAGGCATGACCCAGACCTTACTAATCAGACAGCTGCGTTGTTCTGGCCACTGGGATTGGCTTGAGGATGGGCATGTGACCCAAGCTGGGCCAATCAGAGCCAAAGAATCTCAGCCCTGGGATTTTTTGCAGGAACTATTAAGAAATAGTTCCTCTTTTGACTGGGATGTTAAGCTGGTAGAATGTAAGGCTGAAACTGCCAGAAACAGCTTTACCACCATTTAGGAAAAGCCTGCTGGAGAGCGGAGTGAACACAAAAGAAGAAAAGCCAGAAAATGGACACAGTCAGATTCCCGCTGACATGCTTTAAGTGCAGGGATTCAGCCATGCCTAATGCTGCGAACATTCCTTTCTGTTTCAGCGAATTGGAATCGGTTTTCTGTAGCTCGCAACTGAAAAAGACCCGACACTACAGAAGATCAGTGTGAAGTGGCAGAGACATTCACTGCATTAGAGTTAAGAGTTGATAGTGTTTATGGTATTTCAGGTGCTACACGGGCAGTCCTTCTTAAGTAGAGGGTCTCCAGAACTGGCCGCACAGAGCACCTAAGAGCCCTTTGTAATGAGCTCATTAAAGGAACCCTGGCAAAGTGGGTGCCACCTTGCTTCAAAACAGGTGTCTGGAGGAGGCTAAGCCTTTCCCCTGCTGCCTCGCCTGAATGACTTGGGCTTCACAAAGCATTTTTCAGTTAGGACAAACAGACCCACATTCCACCGCCGGTCCAATTAATAGAATTCTGGCTATAATATTTCACTTTTTATTTGTGATCCCTTCACGCTCACAAAGAGTAGCACAAACTAAATATTGCAAAGTAGCTGTGTTTTCTATAAAGAGTGACTAGCCACTGCTATGCATTATAACACTCTACGCAGATAATGGGGAGACTAGTTATATTTCACTTTGCCACCCTGTTCCCGTTCCTTTCAGTGTGTTCACCAAGCTGCCGATTGCCCTGAAATGTTGAACTGTGCCTACTTCCCTTGTCAAAAATTTTTAAAGGACTGTCAAAAAAATTTTAAAGGACTGTCAACAATCTAAGAGGTTGATTCCCATCAAAATAAATCTTTATTGAATTCCCAGTGTTAACAGGACAGGGTCAGTTCTGGGGGAGATGGAAAAATGAGGAACTCTGATCCAAGTCTCCTGGGGATTACCACCTGGTTGGAGAGATAAGAATGTGGTTTACTGTAGACGGGTCTAGTCTACATGGGTTCAAATCTTGGTTCCGCCACTTCCTAGCTATTTCCTTGGGCAGGTTACCAAGTAGGCATGTTCTGATGATTAAATGAGTTTACACACACACATACACACACTTCATAGAACCATGGCTAGCACTCACAAAAAAAAAAAACAAAGTCAAAGTTGTCTTTCTTATTTTAATTTATGTCCCCATAAATTAAGATCTGGTTTTGATGTTTTCCTCATAATTCTCAGGTAAATCTTGGGATCAAAAATCAGCATATTTGATGATAGTTATGTATATTCCTCAAAAGTCCCTTAGGAAGCAGCCACATAGGTCATCCACAGACCATCTCTCTATACGTTAGGTTTTGCCCAGCCAGAATCCCATAATATTCTTTGGCTGAGAACCAGATAAAGTGATTTTCTTGTATTTGGGGGACAGATTGTAGGAGAAATGATGGTCCTTAAACACTTTAAAAACATCTACAAACAATGGACTCCCACTCATAAGGGGCAGCTATGGGCCACATGTGCAGAGAGGCTAGTGATAGCTGAGTGTGACAAGGGACCAGCCACCCTCAGGTCCCACACCAAGACCCTGGGCTTACACACCTCCCATAGTCTGCTGTAGAAACTACCTCTACTTATGACATTGTTCCTCTCTCTCCCCAAGCATACCTGGATGAATCCTTATATGTTAGAGGCTTGTAGGATGCAATATTCTGATATTTAATTTGCTTAATAGTAAGAGAGTTCAGAGATGTCAGATATCAAGGCCAAAGCTAGCACCTGAGGTTCCCAACCTGCCTTCACCTTGGAAGTCCTTGTTGTAAAAAGCATGACATCTGGGGTTCCAAGCATGAGACCTGAGTTTGAAGCCAGGATCCACAGTTTACCAAGGAGTGACCTTGGGCCAGTCACTTTATCTTCTTCAGCTTCAATCTCTTCTTAGGACAAAGAGGATATGAAAAATACAGACCACCCACAGTTCCTGAGAATGGAGACAAAGTCTGCATGAGCATTAGGGTTAGAAGCACATTCGTGTCTCATTCACTAATGCAACAAGTGGAGTCGGGCCTGGTGATCATGAGTAAGTCAGGCCCTGACCTCAAGAAGTACCCACCCATGCGGGGACATGTATGTAGTAGCAAATGTGCAATGACACTAGGGTGTGGCAAGTACGATTGCAATTATTTTCGAGTACCTGCCAACACGCCAGTCTTTTTTAGCTCCAAATGAAATGATCTGTTTTGTTTTGACAGTTAATGACGTTTGGGGAGCTTCTGTTGGGTGTTTTGGAAGAGAAACATGCTTTGGGGTAGATATACATATACATCCTGAATATTGTATCCTCGCTAGCCGTCATGTTGGGAGGATCGGCCAATTCGATCAGTCTTTTCTGATTCAGGGAAATAATTCTGAGTAACTGCTCATGATCAAATTAGACAGATTTGTTTCCCACTAGTAAACAGTTGCTAACAGTTATCGAGTGTACACTGTGCATATTTTCTCTTGAAAAGCAATACAGTTTGACTTCCAATGGGTTCCACCGTTGACTAGCTTTGTGATTAGCTGTGTGTTAAAACTTTTTTTAACATGTGTGAACCTCAGTGTGTCCTTTTGAGATGGGGCAGGGTTAGTACCTACGTCCCAGCAATGCAGGGAGATGGCCCAAGGTGACGGGAAGTGTTCAAAAATGGCGGTCAGCATCATTGGCTTCACAGAAAAAGTCTGGGTGACACAGAGATTCTATGTCAGAAAGACCTTTGTGACCCCTGCAGGGCTCTTCAGGGAGGCCAGTGGAGTTAAATTTAAGAAAGAGTCTAGGTTCTCATGTCAGCACATCAGGCAAGAATGGATAGAATCAAGTTACCCTGGAAAACCCCCTGCCCGGAGAATAGAGTATGTACGGTGTTGTGTACCGACCACCAGGTTTGAGTCAGGCCAGAGGAGGGAATAGAAGGAATGTTTATCTACGGCTACCTGGGCATTCAAACCATTCCGTCTCTAAGGAACTGGGTCCCCAGTGGGGGTAATTGTGCCCTTCTAGAGGACATTTGGCAATGTCTAGAGACATTTTTTGGTTGTCATAACTAGGGTGGGGTATGCTATTGACATCTAGTGGGTAGAGGCCAGGGCTGCTGCTCAAACATCCCACAATGCATAGGACAGCCCCCACAACAAAGAATTGTCCAGCCTAAAATGTCAGTGGTGCTGAGGCTGAGAAATCCTGCACTGGTAACAATCAAATCCACACATTAGAAGGAGAGATGGGTGAAATCTGCTAGGACGTTTCTGCTTGTCACGGGGGTTTAATGAGATGCCACAGGTGAGACCCCTTCGCACAGAACCTGGCACCTAGTAGATATTCAGTAAATGTCTGCTGGGTCTAAGGTTAAATTTTGCTTGATGAGGCCCAGCCCCTCTGCTCTATTTTTGAGATGCGGTGGAGAAGAACCCAGCCACCTGCTTCCTGTCTTTCCAAGCTGGAACTTCCTGTTTTGCCCCACTCATCAGTGATGGGTCTCACCACGAATCTTCCATGAGGGGGGTCTGAAACCAGTATCAAATTCAGTTGTTATTCTGTTATCCCCTTCCCCCCATTACTAAAACTTATATTTGAAATTACTGACCTCTCAACTCTACATGACAAGCCTTCCCTTGTAGCCACATTACGTCAAAACACAAATGCAGACCCCGTTGCCCCCTGTAAACAGGCTGGACCTGAAATAGGAGCCCGTGAATCCAAAGCAATGAGGAGGAGGGTGGTTATCACTCATGACCTAGGAAACTCGTAAGGACCACAAAGACAAGAAAATTGCTTTTAAATGAAAGAAATATTCCTATTTCATTTCAACCTCTAATGTAGCACATAGCTCTAATATCATTCCTAGTCCATCTGAAATATTAGAATCCAAATAATTCTTAAGTCATTTGGACTCTATTCAAAGGTGAATTCATCTCTTTAATCATCCCTCTCCTTATTTTTGAAGTAAAGACAAATATTGAAGGTTAAGAGTCTGTTTGTTGACTCTTTTTCCCTGTAAGTTGTTTCTTTTTTTATGGTCACTGTTGCTTTTCCCCCTATCATTACTTATTCATCAGCATCTTGAAGACCCTGAACTTGTTTCTTTCTATTTTTTTTTGTTTCCCTTCATTTAAATATTGTGGACAGCAAGCCAACTGAATAATGATGAATGTGATTAATATTCAGGCTTACTGAGTCTTATGAAAAGATCTTTCATTCCAAGAAAGGAGGCTGTGTTGTTCCAGTAGCATATAATGTCATGGTGACAGAGTCGAAGGTCAGGTAACTGGGTGGGTGTCAATGGCATGTTCTGGTCATATATACCCTGAGAGGGAGTCTCACCTATAGTATCCTATTCCAGCATGTCCAGAGAAGGAAGGGAAATTTCCTCCAACAGTGTGTTTCTGTGTCACGTCTGTCTTGGGAAGTTTCATGAGGTGCTGTTTTGGTGTTTCTGTGAAATGAAGTGAGACATGTGAAGCCATCTCCTTGACATTCTCCTTTTCCCTAGGATACCTATGTTAGAGGGGAAAACCATATCAAGATCCAGGAATGACACACACAGAGCTGCTCACCGCAGTCTGTGCCCCTGCCTGTGGCAGACATTACCAGTCGATCACAACACTCTTTTCCAAAAACATGCATACAGCCACTACCAATTGATTGCAGAGTAGATGCTCAAGGCATGAAAGATTTTCTGCCTCTACTAGGTAAATAAGGATACAGTAAGAAAAGCCCTGGAATGTCACCACCTCCATATTTTTTTCCCCAGAAACCTCTTCAGGGCTCTAAGTCCCATTTGACCAAACATTTGGAACAAAAGAGGGGAAAGGCTTCATTTTCCACACAGCAATTTGGTTTGAAAACTTGTCTTCGAGTCTCTAAGGGTGCAGAAACAAGCAACTTGAATGAATTCACCTTACTTCTTCATAGAACTTGAGTCCATAGCTTTGTTGTAAGGTACAGATTTATTTTTATTTGCCATTTTCCTCTTGAAACCATATAAGGTTTCCACCCCAAACCCTACAACTGCTGTTTTTCCCCAAATTCCTGGTGTTATTACTACAGGGATTTTTTAAAAAATAAGTCCCTGATGCTACTTTGCCTGTGAGGCCTCAGTCTGAGGTGGAGATTTAGAAACAATCTAGAACCAAAATTAATTCTACCATTTTATAATTTGCCCAGTCAGATGCAAAAAAAAAGAAAGAAGTATATGATTCTCAAGTACTTTCTACACTTGAGACTAAAAACAGCAGTTTTTTTTTATTTTCTTTAAGCAAATGCACTCCTCTGGGTACTTACTGTAAGAGGATTTTAGTCATTGGAGACATTTATAAAAAGATCTCAAGCGAGAATCTTTCTTTGCATTTTTTTTCCCAAAAGGATATTTACTTTGGAAAATGCTACATTTAGAAAAATTGTGCTTTGGATGACAACTGGCCTGCAAGTTTGATGGTTTTTTTGAGGGGGAGAGTGGGGCAGAGAAGGTTGGAGGCTGTGTGAATGCAGTTCTGTTCACCCACCAGCCAAGCAGGGTTTGGGAGTTCATTTTCATTCATTTATTTTCATTCATTCATTTATTCAGATACAGACTGAGGGTCTGCCATGTGTAGAATACTGTGCTAGACAGCAGGATCATAGCCTGGAACCAAACCCTGTCTCCAACCTCCCGCCCTTCTTCAGTGGGTGTGCCAGAGACTGACACCCCAATACCGGAGGCAGCGAGTGGTTCTCTGGGGGTGGGTGGCGCTGTTGTTTCCCAAGTGACATTGAGCAATGTCTGGAGATAGTTTTGATTGTCACAGCTGGGGGATAGTGGTACCGGCATTCAGTTGGTGGAGGCCAGGGCTGCTGCTAAGCATCCGACAATGCACAGGACACGCCCCCTCCACAAAGGATTACCTGGACCCGCATGTAAGCAGTCTGGAGGTTGAGAAACCTAGCACCCAAGGCATGTAATGAATTCACTTCCGGTTAATGGTTTTAGTTAAGTTCCACCTTTAGGAGAACTGAGGGAAGAAGAGCCCGACGCATTTTCTGTCAGACTTTTTTCTCTCATGGAAGCCTGACTGAGAAAAGGTTGGTACCATTGACTCAGGGGGAGGTCCGTGGACTTTTGGCATCAGCATCACTGGGCAGCTTGTTAGAAATGCAGACTCTCAGGCTCCGCTCCAGACCTGCTGAATCAGAGCCTCAATTTTAACGTAATCTTCAGGTGATTCACGTGCACATTACAGTTGGAGAAGCAGTGTCCCAATCAGACATGAAGTAGAAGCATTAAGTGGCAATTTTCATAAATGCTACTTCCATGGACTGAATTCTGTGGCTCCTTCAAATCTGTGTATTGAAATCTTAAGCCCCAATGTGATGATATTAGGAGATGGCACCTTTGGGAGGCGATTAGGTCATCAGGGTGGACCCTTCATGACTGGGAGTAGTAGCCTGATAAAGGGGACCCCAGGGAGCTCCCCATGAGGGAGAAAACAACTGTCTCAGGATCAGGGCCCCCACCAGACACCAAATCTGCCTGTGCCTTGATGTTGGACTTCCTGGACTCCAGAACTGTGAGAAAAAAATGTTTTGTTTGAGTCACCCAGTCCATGGTATTTTTGTTAGAGCGGCCCAGGTGGACTGAGACAGCAACAGAGGCCAGGCTTCCATGAAAAAATGGGGATGTAAATTGAGGGCTGGGTGAGGAGCAGGAATCAGCCAGAGAGGAGGGTTCCTGGCAGGGGGCAGAGTGGGAGCAAAGGCGCAGAGGCGGGAGAGAACTGGCCAACCGGAGGGTCCGAAAGAAGATGCTTTGTGTCTAGAGCCCAAGGAGCAAAAAGGAAGTGGGGCTGAGACTGGTGAGGTGAGCAGAGCACGTGGGACTTTTTTCTTGGAGCAAGTGGGGATGGTCGCTGGGTTTGATTCCCAGGCCTTTGGCTGGCATGGCCCAAGTAGGGATGCCACTCGTGGCCGCGGGACAGGGCGAGGCTGGCTCCTCGGCTCTGTCACAGAGTGTTCTAAGAAGCTGAGCCAACTGGTCAGACCAGGGTCGGAATCTCATGAATAATAATTGTCCCAGGTGACCCACATCTGTCGTGAGACAGCGTGAGAATAGCGCTTTTGGGAAATGCTGCTCCCCGACCCCTTTGACTTCAGGCTACAGAACCATTATGTCGATATATTTTTGCACCGATTTTGTGGTTTATGACACATTCTGGCAATGTCTAGATGCAATTTCAATGAGCCAGAATGTAGTACTGTAAACCTAAAACTGGATATCCCTTAAAGCTGCTAGAATCTGGCAGAAGACCTGCTTCCAATCACAAGAACAGTTTCCAACTCCACTGTTCCCATCCTCGAAGCACTGAACACAAAATCCATTTTTAACGAGGGGCTACTAACAGTTTGCATTCTATTGATGTCCCCTCTGAGCTTCCAAGCTCCCGTATACCTTACACATAAGAAATGACCTCCACTAACTGACTGCCAGGGCTAGGGGTACCCGGGTGGGCGAGGGGGGTTGTTGCCAGTGCAAAGATGGTGACGGAATGAAGAGCCATTAAGTCATGCTGTCGTCATCCTCATTGCTGTCTATCTGCAGGGGGAGTTTCTCAGGCTGTGTAGGGAATCAGGATCCAGAGAAGGCATTTTATCACATAGACAGGGTACACTTGGCTGCCCGACTCCTCATCCTTCGCGTATTACTAATCTTACAAACCATCCATTATCCACTTGGTAACTGGCAAACGTGAACTTGGCCAACGTCAGCGCCGAATGATGAGATCCAAGTCAGAAGAAATGGGAGAAAGAGGGAAAGTACAGAGATGAGCCAGACGGTTTTCCAACCTGTATGAACATGTTGTGTTTACCAGGCCGGGTACGAAAGCCAAATGCTGTTCCCGTTGTTTGTCTCATGCTCCGGGCCTGGGTTATGTTTGGTGCAAACAGGTCAGCACTCTCCTCACTTCCATCTGATGATTGGCGTATTGTTTGGAGACGATGAGGGATGATCTTGTGCTCTGGAGGGAGTTGGCAAGAAAGTTTAATTCTATAAAAAGCAACGCGCGGTCAGGATACGGTTTCCTATTCTGAGTCAAGGCAGAGAAGAGAGTCAGAAATTCCAACCCAGAGGGTCAGGACGGGCTCCAGGATCTCGTGAATCACATCTGAAACACGTTCCCCTGCTCCCTTCTCCTCCCTGTCCTTATGGCCGGCCAACCGGGATTACGCAATGCACACTCACTTTATTCCACATGTGGCTGTTTCTCATTAGGAGCCTGTACCTTATTTTTTCCTGTGCCATGTCATGTCTCCCGATTCAGGTGAGTAATGCCGTTCCTTAACAGGGGGATCCTGTTCACACTCTTGGCTGGACTGAGAGAGAGAGAGAGAGAGAGAGAGAGAGAGAGAAAGAGAAAGGAAGGAAGGAAGGAAGGAAGGAAGGAAGGAAGGAAGGAAGGAAGAAGAAAAGAAAGAAAGAAAGAAAGAAAGAAAGAAAGAAAGAAAGAAAGAAAGAAAGAAAGAAAGAAAGAAAGGAAAAGAAAGAGAGAAATGTGTACTTGAACTTTTTCTCAAAGTGAGAATCTTTATGTGCTTTTTAACCCTGGAGTCTTCCTTTCTCTGTCTAGAGTGTCCTGCTTCCTCATTTCGAAGAGCTCTGCTCAATAGGAACTGGAGGAAAAGCGGACATTTGAGTCACTCAGTGGAGTGGTTTGGGCCACCCAACACCCAACGACTGTTTCTAGAGGGTTTGGTTTCTTCCCACCGGACTGGTACATTTTCATTTTTAAACAATCTCCCCAGAGGTCTCAGCGGTGCAGAACCCCAGCTTTCCTGTCTTTCAAGTGGATGAAACACGATTCAAATCATGGCACATTGCCTCTGCTTCTCCAACCGAGTATTTAATGGTTCTCAGGAAAAATGTAAAGCTTGAGTTCAGTTTTCTTGGGGCCTTGGGGCTCTCGATCGGATCCAGGTGTCGGCAGATTTTGCCCTTCAAGGCCTCAGAATGGTTCTAGGGAAACCCCCTTGTCATGAGTAGGCATGGCTTCTCCCCGCTGTTTCCCACCTTTCTCCATCACTTCTATTTTGCTGGCCACGTATCAGAAACCATAACGCTGCACCCCCAAGACCCCTGTGTGGCAGTAGCATCACGGGATTCAACTGCATCTGGAAAAAAACTGCTCTGCGATCGCCCTCTGGTCTTTGCAACGCCAGCCCCCTCACCCTTAGCCAAAGCGACGAAATAGGACTCCTGCCCCAGCCTCCCATCTCCCTCCACCACCTGCCCTGTTTTGCTTAGAACAAGCCTGAGCATGCCATGCCACCTCGCCAGGCCCTGCCAAAATCCACGCATGGCACAGAGCGCACATTAAACAGATGGAATGCAACATACATGTAAAGAAATAAGAGCTCTGCCAGGAAAGTTGGCAGCAGCCCTGGAATGCTTTAAACAGCGTGTGTGTGGGTAGAAAAGAGTGAGCCCAGAGTCGGCTAGGCTGCCTCGCTCTCAAGAGCTGTTTCTTTTACAGCCATGACCTGTTTTGCCAGTCAAAATAAATACAGTGTTAAATGCCCCCTTTTACTGGCTCCCAATACCTTGGCGATGCAGTTTGAAATATGACCTGGTCTCATTGGGAAAGTGTCCTTTTAACTGAGAGGAGGGGATGTGCCCCTTCTAGGCAGTAAGTGAGAGGGTTGTGGATGGTGGAGCCTTCTGCACACAGACATGTGTGGGGGTAGGCACAGGACCGTCTGGGGCGTCCCAGCTGCGTGGTTAGAAGTCACTGCCTATAGAAGGTTTGGCGCACACACAGAGTGATGCCCTAGGACCAGGGGGCTGACTGTCGGGGCTTCCTATCACCATTGGCATCGGCAAGGAAGAACAGAGCATGAGCCCGAAATGCCTGGGTAGTTCACAGGGCACCTCGAGACAGCCAGGCCTTTCCTATGGAAGGAAAAGAGCAGGGCCAACCAGGCACAGCCCACAGGTCCAACACCCTCAGGCCATTTAGCTTTGTGGAGCCCCCAGAGCCACAGGCCACATGGATGAGAAGCTAGATGGATTTGCCCCAAAGAGTCATTCTAGCAACCCTTCATCAAGCATTTCCTGCATATCAGGCACATCGGATATCTTTTGAATCATCCCGTTATCTCATGAGATAGTCTATTACTATCCTTAGATGAAGAAACTGAAGTTCAGAGAGGTTGAGTCACTTGTCTAAGATGGCACAGCTCTTAAAAGGAAAGCTGGAATTTGAACCCAAGTCTGCCTGCTCTTAATCATCAGGTGGTATGGGCCCCATGCTGGTTTCTACCAAAACAACTTAAGGCAGGAAACCTGCAGAATCACTTTCTTCATCCTCAGAACTGTCCAGTGGAGGCAAGTTGTCACATTTCCCCACTGAAGGTGCCATGGGATATGTTCATCTTCTGGGGTGGCTGTGACAAATGGTCACAAACTGAAGGGCTTAAAAAAAAAAAAACCCAGACACTTATTCTCACACAGTTCTGAAGACCTGAAGTCTGAAATCAAGGGCTGTGCTCTCTCCGAAGGCTCTAGGGAGGACCCTTCCTTGTCTCTTCTGGCTTCTGGTGGCTACCAGCTTCCTCGGCTTGCGGCTACATCACTCCAGTCTCTGCCTCTGTCTTTGCATGGCCCTCCCAGGTGCAGGTCCCCTCCCCTCCCCTCCTCTCCTCTTGTAAGGATACTTGAATTGGATTTAGGTCCCACTCTAATCCAGGATAATCTCATCTCGACAAGATCCTTAACTTAATTACATCTGCAAAGATCATTTTTCTAATAAGGTCCCATTCCCAGGTTCTAGGGATTTGACTCTGGATCTTTATATGAACCCAGTGATTTATCCAATAAAAGTCTTTCCAATTTTTCAGGTCTGCAGGGTTTATTACAAAATCAAAAAAAATATTTCTGTCATCTTCTACCCTCTTCCTATAACACTGAGTAGAATAACAAACAACCCACATTTAATGAACTCTCCCCAAGTTCTGCCGCTCGGTTACATCACTGCGTCCTCACCGACACTTGGTGACACAGACGGTATGTTTCCCCTGCCAGACAGGGTAGGAACACAAAATATGAGAAGCTAGGAGCCTTGTCCAAGATCTCACCAGGACAGGATTGGACCTCCAGGATGTCTGACTCTAGGGCCCTTGTTCTTAGGCAAGAGGCAAAACTGGCATTTCTTGGAAATTGAGGATTTGGCTGGGAAGCTGTGGTTCAGGAGGAGGTGGAGGTATGGGGCAACGGGACCATTTTTCCCATGGTTAGCCAAGACTTATTCTTGGGCAGAAAAATCCAGAAAAGCTGAACGCTAGTCATTTTGACTGGGAAAGCAAAGAGTGAGGTGGTTTATCTGGGACATTGAAGAGCCCTGTCCTCTCTGTCACATGGCTGAAATTCCAGCTGAGAAACAGAAAGTTCGGGGAAATTTTTTTTTAAGTGCCCATTTTTATCATCTTCAGGATTTCAGTTCAGTAACGACTGCCAAGGCTTATGTTCTGGTTACAGGGAAATTTTCACTTTTCTTGTGCAAGCGTCTGACCCGGGAGACCAGGCAGATTACGGAAGGCAAAGTCAGAGCCGCGAGGGTCACTGCAAACAGCAAATGACTTCTTCCCTGCTGTCTTGTGACCACATCTACTGATTCGGGTTCCTCGGCAAACAAGATCCAGTTTCTTTTCAGTCGGAGCTGCTGATGGCTGTTTTTGCAGGTCTTGTCTCATTTGAGCTTCTCAACAGCCTCTGAAGCCAGATCAATAATGACCTGATCCAGTGCTCAGGTGGGTCAAGTCACTTGCTCCAATATGCCAACCAGCAAGTGCTGGTGTAACCATGGAACATTGTAACCGCGGCGAACTCTAACCCACCCCACCCTACTTCTGACATGGGTTCTGTAAGGGCTGGCTCTGACTGCTATGTGGCTTGTAGGCGAACGGCAAGTTTGTATAACAATGTTAGGAACCAGTTTCAAAAGACATAGACTCCGACCTTCAAGCATCTCAGCTGACCTTCAGCCACAGAGCCAGGATGACATAAAGCCAGGATGACGTGAAGCTGGGATGACGTGAAGGCAGGATGGCATGAGGCCAGGGTGACTAAACGGGGGTGATGAACACCAGACCATCATTTACCTTATCAGAACGGGCGACGCTCCTCTGCACATAGATAATTTTTCAACCCCCTCCCTTGATCTCTTTGTTCTCTTTCCCTCTCCTTCCACTGAGATGGGGAGACAGGCTTTGAGATGTGAGTCCCCCATTTTCCCAGGAGATGGGCTTTGAGACATGAGCCCCCCATCTTCCAGGTGACCGGCACCTGAAAATAAGCCACCGTCCTGTCTCTCAAGTATTGGTTTTTGTAGTGGCGGGCAGCCAGGCCTGCTTTCGGTTACCCCAGGATCTCCCAGGTTGCTGAGTCCAGAGTCTAAGATCTTAGTTGCTGAAAAACTGTCTCTCCAAACCCTGGAATGAAGAATAAGTACTTTCTCAAAAGGAAATATAGGTAAGGGAAGGGGGCAATTTCCTCATTCAGTTGTTCATGCATTCATTCATCACCCACATATCTCTCTGCACCATATGTGTGAAAGCCAACAAGAAAATCCCTTCCCTCATATGTGTGCACCCAGGCACTTTGCTGGACTCAGAACAGGAGGTCATAGTCACAGCCTTAAAGAGATGGACAAGACAGGAAAGTGTATCAGTTACTCTAGGACAGTGTGGCAAATAGCTATTACAGAGATATGGAAAGAAAGATCAAGAGAGGAGGGAATCATGGAGAGCTTCCTGGAGGAAAAGGCCTTTGAGCTGAGATTTGAAGATGGTGGAAGAGGTGTCCCTCAGAGAAAGAAGGGCTAGCCTGCATTTTAGGCAGTGGGTTCATCAGGTATATACCAATGTGGCAATGCTAGGTAAATATTTGTTTACCCTCATGCTGATTGGTTAATAGCCAGGGCCTGGGACCCACCAAACACCCCTCTCCCCACCCTCTCTCACCTTGGATTCTGTCCACGTCCCCATAATGTAGAAACTAAAGGGTTAATACCTGGTACAGCAAGGCGCTCCAGGGCTGGGCTCCCGTCCAGCTCTTCAGTACTCCCCAGTGGGTGCTGCGATGCTATGCTGGTTGTAATGCATTTGAGTTTTCACTCTTGGGTCAGGCAGCGGTTGAGTAAGAAGGCCCGGAGGTGCAGGACATGCTGGCAGCCAGCCGGACTGGAAAATAGGGAGCCCCAGAAATGCTGGAGGTGAGGCTGGAAAACCAAGAATAGGCTCTGGGAAAGGACCTGTGTGACATGTGACAAAGTGTAAACTCGAGGGTAATGTGGAGCCGTTGGGGTTTTTTTTTTTTTTTGACATGCTCTGCTTTATTGGTGTGGGATGTGTCCCTCTAAAGCCCACTATCTGATGAGTTCCGATGAATGTTTACCCCGACGTGAACACTGCCCCTGCATCCATATCAAACATTTCTGATCCTCCAGGAAGTGCCCTCTGTTCCATCCCCAGGAGCATTTTAAGCAGGGGACTTACATGGTTGACACTTGGCAATTTTCGAGCTTGCCTTTGGAAAATCCTTCTGCTCATGTCTTGAGCTCCTCTTGGGTGCCATTGTGCTGTTCTAGCCGTAGAGAGGAGGGCTGGGGTACATTCTGGTGGGAAGACGCCTTTGGGGCAAAGGGACAATCCCATCAGGGGTGCGCAGCTCTGGCTTCACGGGCGCACCACCTATACAGTCACACGGGCCCTGAATTTGATGTAGTGCTCACTGTCACCACCTTTTTTTAAAAAAAAAAAAAATTTGAGAGAGAGAAGGGAAGGGAGAGAGAGAGAAACACGGATTTGTTGTTCCACTTATTTATGCCTTTGTTGGTTGAGTCTTGTGTGTGTCCTGACCGGGGATCGAACCCACAACCTTGGTGTGTCAGGATGATGCACTAATCAACTGAGCTACCTAGTCTGGGCCTTGCCACCTTCAAATCCTTAAAATCTGAACAAGGGAACTCCCGTTTTTATTTTGCTCTGGGCCCCACCAATGGTGCAACTGAGCCTGATGCTACAAAAGTAATTACCAGGGGCCGAGAGCGAGCAGATTCAGAGGGTCTTACAGAGAAGACACTCTTGGGAGGAGTGGGGGGGAAAGCTAGACAGGTAAAGAGTAAATGTTACGGGAAAGATCTGACCCCCCAAACTTCTCTTTCCAGGGACGAGGGCAGGGTGGTGGGGACGTTTCCTATTTGCTGCCATTCCTATACCTCTACCCGCAGCACCAGTCAATGCAGATGGATGGGCTCAATTAATTACAATGACTAACACATTTGACAAGCCAAATATTAGCTCTTGAGACCTGAGCACACTTATACGTATTAAGTACAGATACAAACAATTAACAATAAGCTCACTGGCATGATTATCTTCTAATTAACTGTTAAAAAAATGATACCTTAATCCAGAGCAAAATGAAAAGGAAAGCGAGACCTCTGCCAGCCCTAGAAACACAGGTGATGGAAGGAAGAGAGAAGGAGGGGTTGGTGGATTTCAATTTGCACTAATGATGGATTAAATCAGCCTTCCCTCGCTGACGTCAAAGCCCAAATCAGTGCCTTGGCCCCTGTGTCCCCCTGCTGGGGCCAGATGTCCGATGGGAAGAGTTTGGCAGAGGGCTGATGGAGGCAGGCAGAGTCACGTTGGCACTCCCCTGGAAAAATCCATCTCTATCAGCCTCAGAAACGACCTCCTGTCTCCTCTCTGGAATTTGGAGCAAAGAGAAGGAAGGTGAGTTGAAGGGAATCCAGTTGTCTCTTGGTGCCAATGGTTCTCCTTCCTGAAAGGAATTCTGGAGTGAAGCGGTTCGAAAACCCCCCAAAAGTACCAGGGCTGCGAGGATATCACCAGTAAACATGGCCAAAGCCAGGGATTCTAAGAAACAAATGTTTTCCCGACCGGTGATGGTTTTTCTACACTATGAGAAAGAAGCTTTTGCAATTAATTTTAAAACGTGGCCCCCATATCTCTATTTTGGTCTAAGTTAATAGAGGCAGACTGCGATGCTTTGGGCTTCCCAGCTCTCTGCAAGGTGCAGAAGCTCCGGTCTCCGTCGTGTTAAAGCCTCGTTACCTTTGGTGGCCTGACAACTCATTGCAAATCACACGGGAACCTTAATAGCTTCCCTCTCGCTCACTTGCTTTTTAGCTTCTGATCAGCCCCTGCAGGGGTGCACACTATGCCCACCTTGATAATAATCATGGCTACCATTATTTTGTACTAACTACATGCAGGCTCTGTGATAAGAGCTTTGCCTACATTATCTTATTTAATCCTCCCAACAGGAAATTGTGTTGGCTCCACGTTCAGAATGTATTCAGAGCCCAAACATTTCTCACCACCTCCATGCTCCCGCCGTGGTCCAAGCCCCCATCTTCCCACCCCTGGATGACTGCAGCAGGCTCCTAACTGGTCTCCCTGCCACTGCCTCATCTGTTTGTGACACAGCACATTGAATGATGCTTTTGAAATAAAAGTCAGTTCAGGTCAAAAACCTATGAGAACTCCTTCTCCCTCTCAGAGGGAAGTCCAAGGTCCTCCCCGTCGCCCAGAAAATCAGCTTGTCAGTTCTGCCTCCCGTGCACTTTGGTCCAGGCACACCAGTCTCCTTCCCTTTCTGTGAGCCTGGCAGGACACTCTGGCCTCAGGGCCTTTGCACTACCTGTTCATCTGACTCCCAGATAGCCACCTCTCTCACTCTCTGCCTTCCTGCAAGTCTTTGCTTGAATGTCGCCTTCGTAGTGGGGCTTATGTTGATCACACCATTTAAAATGCAACCCTTCCCTCAGCTTCTGGTTCTAGTTTCTTCTCATAAAACGTATCAATGGCTAAATACCTTCGAATTATGCATTGTTTTTACTTATTGTCTGTCTGTCCCTGCGAGGGCAGGGATTCTTGTCTGTTCCAGCCAGTGCTGGTACACAATATTGTTGCACAGTAGGTTTATGATAAACATTTGTTGAATGAATAAATAATCCATGAACTATGACCTATGAGCAGTCCTGTATTACAGAGGAGGGAATGAGGGAGACAGAGGGTTATGTGCCTTTCCCCAGGTAACTTAGTTAGTGGCAGAGTTGGGGCTTGAACCCAGGTTTTACTGACCCAAAGCTGTGGACCTACTATGTCTTACTAAATCCACATTATCCCACCCTAAGGCAGGCTGATTATTGCCAGCAACCATTCAGCAGAAGCCCACCTAGAAGACCTGGCCTGCACTGGGACAATCCAGGGTTAGTGTCATTGTGCCAAGGAGTAGTCAGAATTGTAGGGTTTCCGCAAGTTTAACAGAAAGTGAAACCTACAGGGGAAATCCCAGATGAATCACTTGATTAATGCATTTTTGAATAACAGTTCCCCAATTGCTCGTGTAATAGCAATATTTGGAATATTCTAGAAGAGGCAGGATCTCAGCAACTGGTTTTTTAAGTCTCGAGAAGGCAGTTACATCTTATCTATGTGCTTAACTGCC
The DNA here is from genome assembly GCA_007922815.1 of Macrotus californicus. Taxonomy (NCBI): domain Eukaryota; kingdom Metazoa; phylum Chordata; class Mammalia; order Chiroptera; family Phyllostomidae; genus Macrotus; species Macrotus californicus. The sequence continues at coordinate 32,415 of VMDR010000077.1, read as the reverse complement.
TAGACTCAGGGGACGGAGTAGAGGACCTCGGGGGAAGACGTTTCCCACTCATGACAGGTCCGCTGTGGTCAGGACACCAGCCTTCTGGGGCTTTGAAAGCAGACCTCGATAAGGCTAGACGTAGATTTACCACACGGCCCCACAATTCTGCTCCTGTGTATACATCTGAAAGAACGGAAAAGAGGCGCTCAAACAAAAACATGTACAGGAGTGTTTGTAGCAGCGTTTGTTATTCGCAACATGTAAAAGATAAAAACACCTAAAATGTCAATCAGCTGATGGCTGGATAGACAACTGTGGGATATCTGTGCCGTGGAACATTACTCAGCCCTGAAAATGGATGACACGAGGACACATGGTACTATGTGGAGGGTCCTTGAAAACACTGTTAGCGAAAGAAGCCAGTCACAAAAGGCCAGTCACATAGAGCGTGGGTCCATTTATAGTGTGCAGAACAGGCAAGTCCGTAGAGACAGAAAGCAAGTTAGGGGATTCCGGGGGCTGGGGGTGGTGGGGGAGGGAAGAGTGGTGCTGATGGGTATGGAGTTTCCTTTCAGAGTGATTGAAAGGCTCTGAAACTACAGGATGCTGTCTTAGCCCAGTGAATGTACCCAATGTCACTGCATCGTAGACTTTAAAATGGTTAAAAAGACACATTTTATGTTACATATATTGTAACACAATTTTTTACAGTAAATATTTAAGTTCTGGTCTTGGCCAAAGGATGTTTCTGTGTGGTTCTGACTGGGTCGGCAGGTAGCCAAGGGCGAAGTCCCTTTGTGGCAACAGTGACTAGAAAGAGCTATGGCCTATCCCAGTAGGCTGCATTGCATCACAGAAGTGCCTCTGTGACTTGATTGGACTGTAGGCACAGTGGCATTGAGCCCTGACCTTTCATATCCTCTGAAATAGTGGTGAGCCTAGCACAGTGTCCTTTGCACATGTCAGAAAACTAATTCTTTATTTCCTTTTTCATTCTCAAAGCCACATACCCTCATTGCAAAAAAAAAATCTAAATGATATACAAGGCAAGGTCCCTCTTACCTGCACCATCCCCACCCGTGGGTTTAGCCACCACCATCTACAACTTGGTGTATACCCTTTCAGACCTTTCTCTACTTATGTTCAAAGATCTACATATAAATACGCACATCATTGTCAAAGGATTTTTTTTTACAAAAGTGAATTTATGCTATATATATTATTCTACTACTTGCTTTTTTTTTTTTCCACTCAAGACCATATCACAAAAATCTTTCCACGTGAACACATACAGAATCACCTCTTTCTTCTCCATGGCTGCGGAGCATGGATACATCACCATTTATTTAACCAGTCTACTCGTCAGACCGTTACCTCGCCTCCAATTTTTCACCATCACAAAGTAGGTTGCAAGGAACACCCTGCTCGTATGTTCTTGCATTCTTGTGGGAGTTTTTCTGTGGAAGAGATTCCTAGAAGTGAAGTTGCTGGCTTGAACTCAAATGCTTTCTGTTCTGTGAGTTTTTAAGAGCATGTCAATTGGGGGGCACGAGTGTGTATGATCTCTGGCCTCAGGACAAAAAAGCTAGAACGGAGAGCTTGCAAGCAGGCTCTGCTTAGCTTGGCATTCCCCTCCTCCCCACTCCCCCTGCCCCCTGCATCTTGCAACTGTAGCTATTTTCATTCATTTTATAGGCTCACTGTCTCCAGATTGACTCCAGCAGAGGGAAAAGAAATCAGGTCCTTCTGTGCCATTCTTCAAACATTTAGAGGAAATTGATTTTCCACATGGGCCCTAGCCAAGCGAGGGATGCTCCGGCACAGAAGTCCCCGCAACAGGCTGTGACTACCAGCGTTTGCAACGGTTAGGCTCAACCCAACTTGAGATATTTTATTAGCGAGTGTAATTCCTCATCAGGCTAATATTGCAGATTGCCAAAAGCAGCAGCAATTCTAAAATAGGATTTCCTTCATAATCCCTTGTAAAAGGGGGAACTTGTGGAGACTTGAGAAAGAAAGCTTTGACTCTCCTCCGCAAGGACAAAAGGCAGTTGGTTCAAGAAGTTGGTAGCTTGCTTTTCTTCCTGTTTTCACCTTTCTAAGGTGCTTTCTTACGGCATCAGCGGGGACGCTTTCACCTGCAAAGATCAGAAATGCAGTTTCAAACTGGCTTCGATAATAGGGTAATGCCGTGTACCTCTTAAACCTGGACGTCCCAAGGGAGGCAAGTTTAGGGTTGGTTGACTCAGCATCTCAACAATGTCAACAGGAATCCAGGTTCTTTCTCAAAGTGGCTAAGAGCACTGGTTCCGGAGCCAGATTATTTGGTAGTGAATCTCAAGTCTACCTCATATTAACTGTGTGACCTTGGACAAATGACTTAACCTCTCTGAGCCCTAGTCTTCCCCTCTGTGAAAAACAGAATAATAGTGCTACACCAAATTCTAGGGTTGTTGTGAGCACTAAAGCAAGAGTGGGCAAAACTTCTCTACAAAGGGCCGGATATATGAGGTCTGTCCAGAAGGCATCCAGCCATGTCATATGAAAAGTAGAGACATTTGTTGAAGAAGACACAAGATACAAGAAACATTGTACATAGGACAATGACACCTCAGTCCCTTTCAAAGCAGGCACCTTGGGACCTCACACAGTTCCAATCGCCATTAGCTGCTCCGTTGTATTTTCCTGAATCTCATCAATGGTCTGAAATCTCTTCCCTTTCAAAGGTGATTGTAGTTTTGGGAAAGGCTAAAAGTCTCAGGGCACCAAATCTGGGCTGTAGGGGGGCAGAGTCACCTGGGTGATTTCGTGTTTTGCCAAAAATCTCTGCACAAGATGTGATGCATGAACGGGCACGTTGTTGTGATGAAGCTGCCAATCACCAGTTGCCCATTGCTGTAGCCTTCTGAATCATCCAAATAATTTCCGTGGAGGAATGTTCAAGGTTAATGCAAAATTTGATGCAGATTCATTGCTCCACTTGCTCAGTCATTTTGGATGCAACAACCACACAGTACACACGCTCATTCAACAGCGTCTACCACCCCCACTGACCAGTACAGTGAAGTCACCATTGTTCACACATGCGCATTCCAGTCCACTCTCCTTGGCTGCCAGGTTACATCGATGTTGCACAAACTGTTCTCATATTAACAACGGCTGGACCTTTTCCAGACAGACTTCACATAAGTCTTTGCTCTTCGCCAAGTAGTCGGTGGTCTCTAACTACTCAGCCCTGCTGCTGTAGCATGAAGGCAGCCGAAGACAACAGGTAAATGAGTGGGCACGCCTGTGTTTACTGTCCATAAATGAGATTTATGGACACTGAAAGTTGAATTTCATATAATTTTCATGTGTTGTAAAATATTATTGTTCTTTTGATTTTTTATTCAACCATTACAAACATAAAAGCCATTCTTAGTTCATGGCCCACCAAAATAGTTTGAGTTACCCTCCCTGAGCTTTTAAAGCACAGGCTACATGTTAGACTAGTACCTGGCAACCTGTAAGGCACAGGTGGCAAACACAAGGCCCGAGGGCTCAGTCCAGCCCTCCACCTTGTTTCTCCCCAGCAGCAGTGCCGAGCTCTCACTTAACAGTTAAGGAGTAGTTACGTTTATACAATCCTAACATTACATTCAGCCCTTTGAAGGCAACCGTGAGGCTGATGTGGCCCCCAGTGAAAATGAGTTTGACACCCCTGCTGTAAGTGCTCAGTAAATGTTTGCTGCTATTATTGGTGGTGGTGGCAGTGTCATTACCATCCACCATCATCCTCATTCTGCTTGTCCCCTCTGTTGTGTTGGCTTCACCCCCCAGTCTCATAGTAGGACGGCCACAAAGTGAGGCTCCCAGAGGGAAAAGGAAAAAGTATCTCTTTCTATGACACTTTGTTAGGTGCAAGGAGATCTTTTGCCACCTGTCTCACACATCACACATGTCTGAGTGGTCAGAATAGGCAAGGGGAGGGATTATCCTTTGGCCAATCAGGCCCACCCCTGGAGCTGGGCGTGGAGTCAGTTTGCTGTGAATGGCATGCCACATGGGAGACTGGGTGAATGCCTGACCCAAACAGGGCTTCTGTGAGGACCACGAGAAGTACATCACAGATACTGGGTAGGCAACCAGCCAAGCCTACACCCATTCTTTCAAATCCCCATGGATTTATCACAAGGAGAGGACCCATTAATCCAGCTTCTATATATTGTCTCATAATAAGAGCCAGCCTTTTAAAGATTTGGGCTGGGAAACACTGGCTCTGGTCACCTTCAAGTCCTTTTAAACAGCCACCATGGTCAAGACTCATTGGACTGTAAGAATTCCAAACGACTTTGCAGCACTTGGGAGTTTATGACCCACCTTCCCAGTCTATTCCCTCATTGGACTGTCACAGTTCCCTGAGTCGAGGACCAGCATCCTTATCCCCAGGAAAGACAAGAAGTGACACGTCCAAGGACACGTGGGTAAGCCCGGAAGCTGGACTTTGAGCCTTGGTTTCTGGCTTCTAGATTCCTGGCCTCTTTGCAGCTCCCCTCCCCCACTGGTTGCAGCCACAGCTGCTGCTGCATCAAAGGAAGAGATGGTGGCCCAGAAGGTATGACCACACAACCAAGGGGCTTGTGCTGAGAGTCAACACCGCCCTAAGACCTGTGCTTTGGGTGAAGACACTTATGCATAATTCAGGGTTTTTCTCTGGAATATCCACAACTTCCATATATTATAAAATCCCAGGAAATGTTAAAATCAGAGCATTCGTTACTCAGATGGAACACAGACATGTTATTTTTCTGCTCTTGAAAGGGAACCATAATTGTCCATGCATTCTTTACATGTAAGTGTTCATTATATGGGCGCCTCCTTACACTGAAGCACACAGTTTGGCTTACTGACCTGCAAGGAGTAGAAAGGGACCCCCTCATCAGCCCCTGTCAACAAAAGCCATGTGGTCGAGTAAACTGGTGTGCCCAAGTGAAGAAATATTATGCCATCATTAGCTTATGAAAAAATTAAATGCCTGGAGAATACTCTTAAGACATAGAGTTAGGGATGAAAGTAGGACACCAAATTATACGCAGTTATGATATCAACTCCGTTTTATGATAGGAAAGATTGGCAGTGAGGAAACCGAAGCATGAACCGAGTTGCCTCTGGATAGTGAGGTCACGTGTGGGTTTTCCGCCAGCCTCTTTATTCTTTCTACACTTTTTAGTCTTTCTACAATACTCATTTTTATGATCAAAGAAAAAGCAAGTAAAAGCCAGGGGAAGACTGGGCAGTTTTGCAGGCTAGGGTTTCTTATTATATAGACAGATCCTGGCAATAAAGGACGACATGAGGCAAACCAGGGCCATTTGCAGAGTGAAGGGATGAAAACCACATTTTGAAGGATGCTTCTCCTCTTGAGGTGGCTGTGCAGCCCCAGCACAGCTGGCTGACAAGGAGAAAATAGACAGAATCTTCTAATATGCACTTGGAAATTCACACGCTGTGTGGCTTTGAGCAAATTAACCACGCTGACCTTCAGTTTCTTCATCTGTTACACAAGGACAAGAATGCCTAGCACATAGCATTGAAAACCTTTAAATCATACAATACAACAAATTCTCATTGAGTGCCTGCTGCCCTACAGGCTGGAGATACAGCCATGATCAAAGAGACAAGGTCCCTATCCTCCAGCACATTCATTCTATTGGAGGGTTAGGACAGGGAGTTGAGTTGCTTATTGGGGGGGCAGCAAGTGCAAAGGTCCTGGGGCAGCCAAAAGCTTGGCACTATATATACCAGGGAGGAGTCTTATGTCTGCAGCTTAGCAAGCAGGTAGAGAGTGAGAGCAGATGCAGAAAGGTAGGCATGGGCCAAGCCTGGCAGGCCAGGGCATGAAACTTAGATTTTATTCTAAGTATAATGGGAAGCCACTTAAGGGTTTTTAGCCACAGACTAGCATGATCTGATTTAGAGTTTATGTCTTAAAGAGGCCACTTTGCTGCCACGGAGAGAATGGATGGTAGGATTGTGTGAGACGATCAATATATGAAAGCACTTAACATGGGGTCTGGCACGAAGGAAGTGTCTTAATAAGTGGTAACTGTTCTTCATTATTATTATCATGAGCCTTATTGTTATTACTACTCTTTTGTCCGCCTGGAGCTGGCTCACGGTTCCTGGACATTTGGTTTTACGTGGTATTAATAAAGCATTCTGATGAGCCAGTGAATGTTTCAAATTTGTGTTCCAGGTGTTTTCACATCCTCAGAGAGGAGACGGATAAAGGCCAAGCACAAGCCAATACCTGCCGCCGATACAAGCAACGGACACATTCCTGAATCCGACACTCTCCCACCCTTCTTTCAGGGGTGAACTCTGGTTATCCTGCAGCTCAAAGGACACCCCAGGTCCTGATCACAGGTTTCAACCTCCACCAAAGTCCTGGCTGAGCACAGGCCCCGGTGTGAAACCCGGCATATTTGGGTCTATTTAAAATTACCTTCCCTCCTGCCGGCTCCTCCTTCCTTAAGACTCTGCTCAGAGATGACTTTCTCAGGGAAGGAAGCCTCCTGTGACCTGGTGTCAGGCCACACCCAGCACCCAACACCGGGCTGTGTTGGCCTTTCTGGGGCTCAGTGCAGCGTAACACTTACTGCCTTGATGATGGGGATTTCTTCACCTCCATCCTGAATTCCTAGAGCTGTGCTCATCAGTACAATAGCCACTAGCTATTTAAATCTACAATGAAATGAACACAAATGAAACAAAGTTTAAAAGCCAGTTCCTTAGCTGCGCTAGCCACATTGTAAGTCCTCTGTAGCCACCAGCGGTAGGTACCCATCACAAGGACTGTACAGATATGGAATAACTGTATCATTGCAGAAGGTTCTCTAGTGGACAGATCCACCTGGCGCAGGGTGGGGGCAGGGGGCAGGAATCACGTGTCGTTTATTAGTTTAGAGCTAGCACAGTGCTTAGTTCAAATTCCAGCTCCCAGTCTTACTTGCTGTGTTCCCCTGGCCAAGATCAATCTCAGTGCCTACCCCGCAGTGTGGCTATGAAGCTCACTTAAGTCAGGACACATGAAGGGCTTAAGACAGAGCCCAACACATGGTAAAGCCCTAAGCAAGTGACAGCTACTGTCATCCTCTCCTGTAAAACCGCCAGCGCAAAGCAGGCCCGGTTGAGCGTTTGTTGATAGGCTGAATAAGTGAGTGAAAGAATGATGAACTGAATGGACTTGATTTTTGGCTTTAAGGAAAGCAGGATACCTCTTTTGAAACCAAATATGAGTGCCATTAATAATGAGAGCCTCTACTTATCCAGCACTTACTGCATACCAGGTGGCTGTGCTAAGTGCCTTGCACACATTACTCCCAACAGCCCCGTGAGCAAGGAGCTGCTATTAACCACCTCTGTTTACAGATGAGCAAACTGAGGCTTGGAGATGGGAAGGCAAAGCCTGTGGAGAGAGGGTTAGAAGCTACACCTCTCTGCCTGTGTGGAGATATTATTCCTTCTAGAGTCTTGGCTGCCATGGTCGTTTCTAGAATTGTTTCGGTCTCACCCTCTCTGGTTCTTCTTGGAGGAGAGGTGGGGGCTGGGGGCAATGCAGGCAGGGGCTGCGATGCCTCTCAGGGAGGACATGCCCCCCATTGTGAAAACGCACCTGCATGCAGGGAGGCAGCCTGCTTAGTTTTCTTTCCTGTTCCCAGAAAGACTTTTGACCCTGGTTTCTCAGATTCTTTTCTTTCCCCATCCATCCCCAGGGCGCCGGCCCTCTGGCCATGCCCACCCCTCCCCACCGCCCCACGCGCACCACCGAGCAATGGCGAGACGGCAGACAAGGGCGCCTTTCTTCAAAGTGGTTCGCCTTCATCTCATAAATTCTCAGCCCCGGCCTGATTGGCTGCGACCAAAAGGAGCTAGGCCCCCGCTGGCTCCTTAGATACAAAGTGAGTTGTGTGCAGTTTGCCCACGTGAGGCCAATCACAGGGGCCCGCTGCGCTCAGAAATCCCAAAGGACAAAATAGCAGAGTCCCAACACAGCGACTGCCTGGCCTCAGGATCAAAATTATCTATGGCAGGACAAAGGAAAGCAGATAGCTGGGAAAGCTAAGACAATGAAGAGGCCCTGTGAACACATTGCAGAGATCCGCAGGCATTTCTGACCTGCAGACTTGAAGGACATTTAACCCTTTCTTTGTCCCCCAACCTTTTAACTTCTAGCCACCTGGAGCCTGTGCACAGATTGGGACAGGGCCCTTGAGGAAATGGTCCCCAGTTTCAGCCAATCCCGAGGGTCCCTTTTTGCCGCTTTCAAGAACTCGCCTTTCCCATGAAGCATGTGTTCAAATGTTTCCAATTTTTAGGCACTAAAATTAGTCCAACTGTGCCTTCTAATTCTGTAGACACAACCCAGCTTGTGCAAATGTCCCTCTCTTCCATTTCTGGGTGAATTTTTGCACAGTGCAGACTGCCAATTTTGTGGAGTGTTCTTGGGGGAAGCTAGAAGTTTAAAATCATCTTGCTGCTTACCGTGAAACAAATGCTGTGGGATCCAAAGTTCTGACTTAGAGAGAAGGCTGCACGTAGCAGCTCCTGGGGAGAAAAACACAGCTGAATGTCCCACGCAGATCACTGCTGGATGCAGCAGGAGGAATAGGGTCGGTAACTGGATGAGCGCTTAATATGGACCTACCCAATCCCTGGGCTTGTATTTATTGGACAGGATTTTATATGTCCTGACAGCAGCCTTCCCTCTGAGGGGGATAAAATTGTGAGCCCATTTTACAGATGAGAAAAAGCTGGCCCAGCAAGATTCAAGGTGACTCGCCCGAAGACACAGCTAGAAATCGAGCTACAGTTCGACCCCAGATCTCTGTGATGACAAAGGCTTAACCTCGGTGCTTCCTAAGCAGAAGTCGTTATGATTAGTGTCATACAATGCGGTGCATCGTCTTTAGGAATGGACAGATGCTCACCACGTTGAAATGAGAACACAGGCAACAAGATTGCATGTAGTCTGATACTATTTAAAAAGGATAGATAAATGGTAGATAGGCAGGTAGAAGGAAACCTACAAGAAGAGTCTTTGCCAAATGCTGGAGTGATTTTCCCTTATGAGCTTTCTGCTACCCCGCCCCCACTCCCCTGGTGCTTTTCTTTGCTCTCCAAGTTTTTTGTCAAGTGTGTATGGCTTTTGCTATTAGGAAAGAGGTGTGTGTGTGTGTGTGTGTGTGTGTGCGCGCGCGCGCGGGTGCGCGCTCACGCGTTCGCGTGCTCACGCTTTAAAAGCAAGAGGGAATAGAGAAAGTGGCAAACTAGGTCAAGGAAGCTGGAATCTCAGTTATTTAAATCCTGCCCAAAATTGCAATTTGGGGGAGTTCAAAGTTAGCCCAGCATGATGAAGCAAAAGTGTGCAGCCATCGGCCCTGTGGATCAAGAGCAACCACGGGACAGTGTCAGTGACAAAGCCCTTTAAACAATGCCCTGGAGGGTGTGCTGTAAGGGGGCACAGGGAGTGACAAGAGTCACCAAGCTCACCTAGGCAAAGATAAAGGTTCTGTCCTAAGGGCCCTCCCGAGCCATTGTGCTGCTGCTTGGACTCTGTCAGCCCCAGTTATCAAAATGGCCCAGGCAGCCGGGAGAGGCAGGCAGAAGACCTTTAGCCTGCTCCCCAAGACAAACCCCTACGAGTCTGGCAGGGCACAGCCTCCCTGATTCCAGGCCTATATTTTTCATTTCTTGTTTTAACAGTCATAAACGCCTTCCGATGCCAAAGCAGAACATGACTTTAATCCAGATAAAATAGAATTCCTAAACCCTGAAAATTATATGGAGATTTACAAGCCAGTTTTAAAAAGCACGAGCCTCGGTTCCAAGAGCGGCACATTCCACGTGGCCCGCACTGGGTGCTGCGTCGTGGCCCTGCTTCCTGGGGACGAGGTCCCAGGACATGTCCTGCAGCCCTGAAACCCACAGTCCCCTTGGCAGAGCGAATGCAGGCACATGCTGCCGTCAACGTGGACTCTTCTCAGATTCCAGGGCCCTGGGGTCCCTTGGCTTCCAGGAGCCCTCATATGTTCCAGCTCCCCTCTCTCCAGCTCCCCTCCCCCACAACTGTTGCAAAAAACCACAGCCAACCTCTTCTTGCTTTCCGCAGCCAAGTTTTCTCTAAGTAAACAGGGAATGCAGCCGATCAGCTCAGTTCCACCCCCAGCCCTGTAAGTTGGGTCAAGTCTGGCCTGGTACCAACCTTGAGAAGCCGGGCTCGGGTGGGTTCTGGGGTAACTGTGGGCTGCCGCTTTGCAAAGCCTTACTCAGTGCTAAATGCCTTATGGATGTGATCTCAGTTAATCCCATTGATTCTATGAGGTGGGACCTTTACATAGTGGGATTTCATCTCTTTGCCTCTCCAGGTTTACTCACCTCTCCCCGAGCTCTGAATCCAGGAGGCTGACCTGGTGGGTGAGTCAGTGGCTCAGGCCCCTGGGATTGTCCAAGAAGAGACGAGATCAGAGGAAGGAAGACAATGACAGGGCCGTTGATCCCCAGGCTCCTCCTGGCCTTGTTGGTGTAGGCTGACTGTGCCGTCCACAAAAGCCACAGCATGTGTTGGGTGAGTGTCTTCATACAGCCCCCTTTCCAGGTTCTAGAATTAACCCTTCCCCTTGCCCCTGCAGCCCTGGGGCAGAGACAGTGCCCTCCTTAGCGAGACCCATGTATAGACCCTGTTGATGTTCCCAAGCCCTGCCCACACCTGTGCAAATAATCTATTAAACTCTCCTCAAATTACCCAGTTTGAATGTGCCCTCTGTTTCCTGCATTTGTTATCATCTCTGGTTTATAGAGGAGGAAACTGAAGCTCAGAGAAATTAAGTCACTTGCGTAGGGATGACTACCTGGGATTTGAATTTGGGTCAGCCCGACTCCAGAGTCCAGGCTCGTAGCCTCTTCGCTGCTATATAAAAAATAAGAGAAGCTTCTGTCCAGCGCCTGCTGTGTGCTGCCCAGCGTGTCAAGCACTCTGGTTGTTTTGTTGACACTATTGTTGTTAGCGCCCATTTTACAGATGTGAAAACTGAGGCTCAGCGAGAGGATTTCACCTGCCCAAAGTCACGGAGTAAAAGAGAGGCGGTGTTGAGGCATGAACCCACAGTTGTCCCAGCCTCTTAACCACCTCTGATAGCTTGCCTTCTGCATAAACTGCGGGCACGTCCACAGACGCCAGAAAAGAAAATGGATCCGTGTTTAAACACGAGCTCCTAGGGCAGGGCTGGAGAAGCAGATTCGTTCATGAGGTCCAAGAGACAAGTTTGTGAAGAAGACAGAAGACAGACCAGAGGCAGGGTGGTTGTGGGAATGGAGATGGACGTCGGGCCAGCGGTGCGGGGGAGGTCCAGGCCTTTGCCAGAAGGAGGGCTGGCGTCCCCGGGACACCTGTGTGTTAGTGCAGTCCAGGTGGGGCAGAGGTGGAGTCTGTTCATGTTGACAAATATTTGCCGAGTGCCTGCTGTATGCCAGGCACAGCGTGGGCTCTGGGCAATCTTTACTGAGGCAGAGGGCCAAGAACAGGCCCATCCTGTGGATGGGAATCTAGTGTGGTTTGGGGCTCAGGTGTGAGCCCATCTCCTCAGCCCTGGAAGCCCTATTATCAGGGTTCCATTGCCACATTGTGGGGGCCTCCTGGAGTTTACATGGTAATGGACTCTCTCCCCTCTCCCCCGGCCCCAGCCCAGCGGCATCTAAACCAGTCTCTACTGGAAATCTTTTGTTCACCTTAAAATGATGCTCCCCCAAGCTGTCTATTATCATCTATGTTACAGCTTTAAATTGTAATTGACATGCAATAATTGGCACCTATTTAAACTGTCCAGTTTGATAAATTTTGATACATATACACCCTCATGAAACTCACTACAATCAAGATAATGAATATATTGTTACTGCCAAAAGTTTACTCGTCCCCCTTCGTCATCCTTCCTTCCTGCCCTGCGTTCCGGTACCCGAGCAACTGCTGGTCTGCTTTCTGTCTTGAATTTCATATGAATGGCTTCTTTCACTCAGCGTATTAATTTTAGATTCACTCATGCCGTGGTGTGTATCAACACTGCACTGCTCTTTATGGCCGAGTAGTATTCCATTGTGCGGATATACCACAACTTGTTCATTTGTCTTTCCTTCCTTCTATCCAGTTGTCTGTCTATATCATTCATTCACCTACCTAAAAAAGTGAACCTTTTTGGAAAGATGTTCATCACAGCATTTACGTTAATAGCAAAGGCACTTAGAACTACCTCCACATCTGCCTATAAGGAAAGGCTCCCCTGAAGTTTGGTGCCCCGCTGCAACGCGACACCGCACAGCCACTCAGAAGGATGAGATCCTTCTGGAATCAGGCCGTAACTGGCCGGTTTTGTGGCCAATCTCCACATGGTGTCACATTCCAAAGAATCAGCAGACCCCATCTGCAGATCATGGGGAAATGGACATCTTAATTGAAGTCACATTAAGAAATCCTGAAGATCTTAAGTTTCCCTCATTAGAACAGCTACTTTTGCAAATGCCTCTCCTTAGTTCTCCGGACCTCAGCGAGGGTTCTCTTTTTGTCCTCAGGCATTCCTTCCTTAGTGATCCCTTCACTCTTCCACCTTGATCTACTGACCAGAGGTGTCCAGCCCGCGGCCCGCGGGCTGCATGAGGCCCAGGGTGGCTCTGAAGATGGCCCAACACAAAAATCGCAAACGTGCTTAAAACGTGGTGAGATTTTGTGTGTGTGTGTGATTACGTGTTGTGCTGTACTTAATGTGTGGCCCAAGACAACTCTTCTTCTTCCAGCGTGGCCCAGAGGTGCCAAAAGGCTAAACACCCCTGGTACTCTGCTCTATCCCAGGTAGCTCGTGTTCTTTACTGGTGCAATCGGTCTTTGTACGCACTCCTAGCTTTTTTCAGTCCTTGATCAGCCACCCACCGACCCCAAGGTCTAGGGATTAGGCAGACAAAGCTGAATCCCCTTTAGAAGAAAGAGTAAGGGAAAAGAACAATGAATATGTAAGAAGTATTGTTATCGATGTATATGCATGTTACGTGGGCAGACAACTACGACGTACTGTTGAGTGCAAAAAGCAGCTTCCAAAATGCTCATCACGCTTGTAATAACTTGTTTGTTTCCTCTAGAAGATTACAAAGTCCCTAAACTCAGACACTGTAACTGTATTTCATCCTTTGTATCTCCTTTGGCTGGTGCATGATAATTGTTCTTTAAATATATTGTTTTTATTGCTTAATTAGCTATTTACCAACATGTTAGCATTGGAAATCACTGACTGATGGAATCATACATCATTTTCAGTTGCTCATGAATATCTTTCTCTATTATTTGATTTTTTTTAAAAAACCAAGAGCTGTGTGTACTTTTCTCTCTTTCTCTTATTTTATCTGACTTGTTTAATTTTTGGTATTATTTTCATAATCAGATGAAGCAAAAAAAGTTAAAAAAAATTTATTTTCAATGTGAATGGAATGGCAGGAATTTAAGGCATTTCCTTCTGGTAAGGAGGAATTTGGTACCCATTAAATGACATCCACTAAGGAATACTGTGGTAGGAAAACCAAACTCAAGCATCATGAGATCGACCTAATCCTTTCAGGTAGAGGGACTTGTACTTGACACACACAGCCGCCTGCTTTCTGCAGCCTCTTTAACAGACTGATATCTAGGCTGCTTGGCTCCGCCCATTGGTTCCCTGCAGCCTTGGGACCTTGTCAGAGGACCACCAAACACAGAGCTCAAAGCCAGCTTGCTGTGATTGCCAGGAGGGCTGTGTGTCCTCGGTTCATAGTTGCCTTGCTAACGTGCCCTGCCACAGCGTTTGGTTAGATGGGGAGAAAAAGCCATTCACCAGCAACTGGCTGGCATACCCCAAGTGCCACCTCTCCCTGTTCCTTTTGCTTGGTGTACTTTTTTCTGTACATCCATTCACCCACCCACCCATCCATCTATCTATTCCTATCTATCCATCCAGCAGCTGACAATTGTCTATTTCTTTATTGATGCCTCTTTTTCCTTTAAATGTTCACTGATACCAATGAGGCCAATAGATGTTCACGTCCTCCTATAGGTGAGAGAAGATGCAGATTACTTTATTTTTATTTTTAAAGGATTTTATTTATTGATTTTTAGAGAGAAGGGAAGGGAGGGAGAGAGGGAGAGAAACATCGATGGGCTGCCTCTCGCACGTGCCCCCAACCGGGGACTGAACCCGCAACCCAGGCTGGTGCCCTGACAAGGAATCGAATCAGCGGTGCCCAACCGGCTGAGCCACACCGATGGGGCAGGTACAGAGTACTTTAACAGTAAATGTGACCACCGACTGAGAACCTATTGGTTGTCAGGCTCGGTGCAAAGAAATCAGAAAGTGCTTAGCACCAGGCCTGACACATATGGGTCATGGAAAAAACATTATTTTGAGTTCCTTCCTTTGTTAGTGGTTGTAATTACAGATTTCTGCCGCTGCTTCAATAAAACCTCATTCATTCATGACAATTGGTATGAAAGGCAGGTTAAGAGGTCCGTCTGCATTAAAGGGACTGTTTAGAATCCTTAAACAAAATGAACCTTTATTTCTTTTGAGAACAGAGGAGAATGTGACAAAGAAAGCGTTCCCAAGTAGCATTACTTTCCTGTCTGCTCTAATCAACATTTAAAACTCATCTGGATCTGGCAGGAATTTATTTGGGTAAGAGTGAGGTGCTAAAAGCCTTAAAACAGTTTATTCTTTTCAAGACATGTAACATGCCTCACACTGTCTTCTTTACACGAGGACCCTGGGAAACGTTTCTTCACAGGTAGATGGGGCACAAACGGCCGCTTAGGCCAGGTTGAATTATAACAAATTCCATAATTAGCACAGTTCAAATTAATGAGATTTTCCTTTACTTTGGCTTCAAAAGAGGCTCAAGGCCACTTAGTAACTTGAGACCTCTTGTGAATCTCATTACTAGAATAGTTTTTTAAACACACTGTGGTCTTTTGTCACCGTAGGAAATTGCAAAGGCCAGTGACTGTTCCATTTTGGATGCGAGATTCATTTAAGCTTTGATGATCTTTTTAACTTAAAAAAATCCCCCACCCATGCTAAAAAAATAAAATAAAATGAAATGAAATAAAGTAAAAGAAAACGATTAGCACACAGTGAACACACGGCTGGGATATTGACCAGCTGAGTTCATTGTCTAAGTTCAATGCCAAAAAAGGAAGAAAGGAAGAAAAAAAGAATGAAAGGTCAACAAAACTTTCAAACTTTACAATATTTATCTTTAAGCTTTAGTAGCCACAGATCCCAGTTGCAAATGGTTTTCGTTGTGTCTTATGTCTGGCAACCTCCGAAATTAGGTTGGATTTGTCCCAAGGACCAGATAAGAAAATTAATTCATGAACTAGGGCCCTCCAGGATCTTTTTTTCTTTCATTTTGTTTAGTCACTTTTATAGTCCTTTCCTTCTTCGAAGTCATTTGGATTTGATTGCTTCTTCGTGAAACTCTAATGTCAAGGCTGCGTCTAATTTCTGTTTTATGAAGAAATCTGGAAACTATACAAAGGAATGAATTGAGATGTAGAGTCCAAATAAAACCTGTAATGTGATAACTCTATCAACTCTGCCTGGAGAGATACTGTATTTCAATTAGATCTTGAGACATGTTCTTACATAAACTGACAGCATCGGATTGACAGTGTTCATCTTCCCAGAAAACACAATTTACAAGGACAGAGTGGTTGAATTCAGTGCGGGATTCCGAAGGTATGTTGAGTTTCTTGCCTCACCCTGGCCTGAGTCGAGGCGTGGTTTAGCCAGCAGGCTCACTTTCAGTGTTAAAGAAGAATGGCAAACGTATCAAAAATTCCCACCAAAAAAAAAAAAAAAAAAAGGTATTTAACATTTAAAGTAATAATAATAATACTTAGCATTTAAACAGTACTTTAGATCTTCAAAGCACTCCATAAACATTGGTTCCAATTCTCCAGGCGTGCAGGGGGCTTTGTTGTGGGGAAGAGCTCCGTGCACCGTGGGGAAGACAGAGCTGCGTCCAGAAGAACTGAGCCGGATTGCCTAATTGTAACACTTTCGTTTCTCCCCACTCCACCGTCCCCCACCACCCCTCCCAACTTCAGTTTCATTTTTTCCCAACTACCTTTTGTTGTTCTCATTTAGCTCCCTCACCGGGTCACCTATGCAGGCCTGCTGGTAGGAACTAGGCTCCCATCCAAACCCATCCACCAGACCCGTGTGGCATTCTTTTCCCCAATTCACAGTGAAATAGAAAAAGCAAGTCCAAATGTATTCCAATTAGATTGATTTTATTTTCGGAGTTTGCCATTGAAATGTTTCAATGGAGTGAAAAGTGTCCTTTTATTTATAAGACCATACGAGGTACTATGTTTTGTTGCTAGTGGAGTTTAGTCTTGATTTTTTGGTTCTTTCCTAGCAAAAGGAGACGTTGGCAGTCCGGTGTCAGTCTCTGCCACTCTTTCTGGAGGTTGCTCCCATGTATGAAAGGCACAAGTCAGGGAGGCACCAGACTTGCTGACCCGGGGACCTCCAGCGGTGTGGATGTGACTGGTGACACTCGGGGCGGTAAGGTAGTGGGGCCGCTGGTAGCTGCCCTCTCCTCCACTTCCGGTTGAAGTGTAAACAGGCACAACCTTTTGCGATATGTATGAACCTTGCGATTTTCCATATCCTTTGACCCAGCAATCGTACTTCCAGAACTTTGTTTTAAGGAAGGGCTCACCCAGGTTTGCAAAGAAATATGCAAGCCCTTTCAATGTTGCCTTGTCTGGAAGTGAAAACCTGGAGAACCCCCAGGACCTCCAGTAAGGGACAAGTGGAGAAAAGTGAGGCACAGCTAACAGCAGAGCATGTGACATGGATTTATTAAGTCTTCACACAGGGAGAGGTCCATGGGGCTCATTCATCTTACATATGTTTTTCCAGCACCTACTATGTGCCAGGCACTGTTCTAAGCCGAGGATGCAGCAGAGAACGAAGGAGATGGTGTCCTTGCCATCATGGAGCTTATATTCTAATGGAAAAGTTTCTTACAAGCAAATAGATGCATGTTATCAGGGAATAACATATTTGTTAGGTTAAAGACAAAAGCAAGGTGCATGGAAAAGCCACTTTGGAAACAGTTTGGGAGATTCTTATCAAGTTAGATTTATACTTTACCATATGACTCAGCAATGCCGCTCCTGGGGATTTACCCGAGAGAAATGAAAACTTACATTCACCGCAAAACTTGTATGTGAATGTTTATAGTGGGTTTATTTGTAATGGCCCCCAAGCCGGAAATAGCCCTAATGCCCTTCAACTGGTAAATGGATAAACAAACTGTGGTACATCCATATAATGGAATACTATACAGCAATAAAAAGGAATGAGCCACTGACTCATGTGACTACAGGGAGGATCCTCAAATGCTCTCTGCTGAGTCAAGGAAACCAGAAACAAAGTGCTGTGCACTCTGTGATTCTGTGCCTTTATTTTCAATGACATTCTGGAAAAGTCAAAGTAAAGGGACAGAGAACAGATTACTCATTGCCACAAGCTAGGGTCAAGGAAGTGGTTGATTACAAAGGGCCACAAGGGAGTTGGGAAGGATGATGGAACTGTAGTAAACCTTTATGTTTTATCATAACTCATAGAACTCTACACTGAAACCATTGAATTTTACTGTATGTAAATTACACCTCGCTAACCCAATTCAGGAAAAAGAGCCAGGTAAAAAGGTATATATGGTATGATCCTATTTTTGTAAATAATAAGAACAACAATAAATGGTAGAGTATGCTTAGGACAAAAGTTCCAGATGAATATCCAGTATGCCAAATTAGCAGTCACTTATCTGTGTTGGGGAAAAGGGGCGTTTCATTTACTAGATTACACATTTCTTTGATGTTTCAATATTTTACATGGCATGTGTCACTTTCACAATTAGGTGGGAAATCGAATTATACAGAATTCAATCCTCTGTGCTGGCCAGTCTGCTGTGGAGAGGTGCAGAACTCGCCCAGGATGCTCAGGCTATACGATTTGATCCATTGGTTCTGGAAGGCATTTGTCCACTCACGCTGTTGACGATGCACTGTGACTTTGCTGATCCTTCTAGAAGCCTAGAAACCCCCTTTTCTTCAACCTGGGACCTTCTTCTCTCTCTCTCTAGGCAAGGAACTATTGCTGTCCCCTTTAGGTTGCTACTGAAGGGAACTACTGTTCCTCCAGGTCTCTCCCACAGGACTGATTTTTCTGGATGGAGGTAGAGTGAGGCTGCCCCTTGTCCTCCTGATAAGAAGAGCCACCTCTGGCCCAAGGTGGTTTAATGCGTCTGTTAATAACAGCCAACTGGTGCCTCTGATAATAATGCCTCTGATAATACTCGCTCTTTGCTAGGCGCTAGCCAGGAACTTGTGACTTAGTATTATTTTCTAATTTCTTCACTTAACACGTATTTGTCAAACACCCACAGTGTGCCAGGCACTGGGGATACAGTAGTGAACAAACAGGGGGAAAATATCCAGCATCCCTGTCCTGATGGGGCTTATATTCTAATGGGCAGAGAGGAAGACAGGCAAAAACACATGAAAATAAATATGCGTCAGGTGATTTTAGATGCTAAGAGAAAACTGAACAGAGTGAGGAGTGTAAGAGGGAGGGGTGCAGCATAATGTTTAAGTGCAGTGGTCCAGCAGGGCCTTTCTGATGTGAGGGCAAGAAGGCCCTGAGGCTGGGAATGTGAGCGGAGCCCCAGCAAGGCCCCGGGCCTGCTGCAGAGTGTGTACGGGGCACATTGGCCAGAGAGCAAAGAGGCCAGGTGACACAGGGCCTGGCGGACTGAGGTGAAGTGTTTGGCTTTTACTTTGAAAGAGATGAGAGCTATGGAAGGCTTTAGAGCAGAGGAGTGACGTGTTCGGACCTAGGTTTGAATAGGATCCCCAGGACTGCAGTATGGACAGGTGACCATAGCGGGGCTGGCGCAGAAGGAGTGAGAGCCACAAGAGGACGGTGGCTTAAGCTTGGGGTCGGGGGTGGGGGTGGTGGCACAATTGGGATATCTCCATTTT
The DNA here is from genome assembly GCA_007922815.1 of Macrotus californicus. Lineage (NCBI taxonomy): Eukaryota > Metazoa > Chordata > Mammalia > Chiroptera > Phyllostomidae > Macrotus > Macrotus californicus. The sequence continues at coordinate 13,325 of VMDR010000077.1, read as the reverse complement.
ACCCTTGGTTTTCCCCATCTGAAAAATGGGGTAAGAACGTATCTCCCTCACATGCTCTTTGGGAGGATTAAACAAGAGCATGGCATAAAGGACCTGGCCCTGGGCCCGGCACACACAAAGAGCTCCGGAAACACGCCTGTGCTCATCGTTGCTCTTACCAACCACCCTATGAGGCTGGCATTATTACACCCACATTATGGATGAGCAGACCAAGGCTCTGAGGGGTTGAGGCCACTTATCCAAGAGTCAATGGCTGGTCGGTGGCAGAGCTGTGATGCTCCAGGCACCTGTGGGTCATTTGCGGAGAGGCACACTTGGCCAATGAAGAAAACAGATGGGAAGCTCAGAATCAGGGGCAGAGGTGGTGGGTGGAGGGGAACAGTGCTCTCCAGTGTCTTAGGACAGGAGGCAGTGATGGCCAAGGCTCACATCCTGCCTTGCACTTCCTCTGGAAGCCTCCCTTATCTCACCTGCACAAGGAGGACTGGGATAGGACCAACCTCATCAAATAGTTGGGACAATTAGATGCCTGGCATAGAACGAGCCTAATAAACACACTCAGAAAACAGTGCCCTCCTGAGAAGAGGCTAGTGAGGGGGGAGGTGTAACAGACTATGCAGGTGGCTGGCGGCAGGTCTTAGCTGGCCTCCTTCGGTGCCACCACACAGCTCTGCTGGGAGGTGGGGAAAGAAAGCTTTCCTTCTGCTGGGATTTTGAGAAGTGACTGATTAGATTATAATGAACAGGCTCGTCGGGGTGTGCGTGCAACATGCACAGTGACCTCACCATAAAACCGCAAATGAAGAGCAATGCAAAATGTGCTTGGAGTTCCTGCATGGTTAACGGGGAATAAAGTTGGCCAGTTGGAAATCATTCTAAGGGTCTATTATTTTCTTAAAATGAGGGTAATATTTACTGAGGTGTTTTGGTAGAACAAAGAAGGGGCTCCTGTGTTCTGTAACCACCGCGAAGATGCTGGTGGCAAATCCCCATAACACAACTGGCTAACATTTACAGAAGCTGTTGTGATTAAGTGGAAACCAAGCTACCGAAAAATCTACAACAAGAAGTCAGCAAAGTAAGATCAAGAGACTATAAAGTAAACAATATAGAGAGAATGAAATGTAATTTATTTCCTTGGGGAAGCGATCTATACCGACAGCAGCAAGAGAGTGACTCCATTTCCATCCATGATAGACTCTTGCAAGTCAGCACATTGGAAAATTGAGAAATTGTGTCTGCAATTTGAAAAACCAATGGATGATAACTCACCAGCAGCCGAAGAGGTTGGCAGCCCATTTTAGAAAGGAAAAACTGAGACTTAGGCGGTTAGAGATGTGCGGCTTGCCTCACCCTTGCTGAGAACACATAACCCAGCGGACAGACAGAGAAGCCCAGTGAATCTGTCACCAGGGCAAATGAAGACAAAAGGGCGACTCGAGTTTCACATGTGGCGTATTTTATTGCCTCCAAATTGTTGCCTGAGTGAGGACGGTGCTCTTTCCAAATGCTGCTTTTAAATAAAACGATCTGTTGCAGAAAGCAAGGTCCGGCCCAGGGCGGGGATCCCGCCAGCAGGGAGACAGGACACCTGTGCTTGGGAGCAGGAAAGCGACCTCTCAGACTTCGAACTTAAAGTGCCAGACAGTTTGAAAGGACTGAGCATGATCCCTGGAGGATGATGGCCTTTGTCTAACATGCCAGGACCTGGATGTCAGCTCTCAAAGAGCCGTATCACAGAGGTAGGTGGCTAGATCGGTTGCTTCTCACCTATCCAGACCTCGGCCGAAGTCCCTGATGTAGGCCACTGGTGAAAAGACATTTGTCTTCTTTAAAAAAACCCTGGACACTTGGGCCTGGCCTGCAGCACAAAACAGAAAGGGTGAGGTGTGTTGGCAGAAATGCCAGAGAGGTTCGCATCTCTCCTCCCAGAGAACAGCCTGGCTCTGGGCCAGCTGAGCCGACAGTTTCTTTCCTGAGCATCACATTCACATCTGCACAGCCCTGGACAGGACGAGTAAGAGGATCCACACTCTCTTCTTTTTAAAATGATCTTGTTCCCCCCTCAAACCCAAGTTGAGGAGGATCAGGGTTTTTTTGGGGGGGTGTCCATCCTGAGAAACAATTTAATTTCATGTGATACGTTTTGCCACCTGCCAAGGGCACAGCTGACACTATGTAGACTTAGTGGAGGCTGAAAAATGAGGAATGTAGTCACCTGTCTTTGGTAGAGTGGCAGTGTAGTCACAGAAAAATATCAGGGGACGTTGGTCATATACTTTTTTATTATTGGCTATTTGAAAGCATTTCATCATGGGCTGCTAAATTTATTCCAAAATTGGCATTACCAGAAGCAAAAGAGTCCTTTTTATGTGAGCAAAAGGTATAGGTAAAATGTCACTGAATACAGTTAACTTCAGCTTATTGGAGTTTTTAGCAGCTGTAATTATTGCCTAAATTATCTCTTTGGTGGTGTTTCTTGGGTTCAGTCTCCTCCTATATTTTACAAAAAGAGCTCTGGGTGTGAACAAGGGTAGCTGACATTTATTGAACACCTAATTCCGTGTTGGGCAGGGGTGCTGAGTGCTTTGTAACTCACGGAATGTTCCTGGTACTCTCAGAGGTGATACAAGGGTGACCTTGCTTCAGGAAACTGAGGCACAGAGAGGTTCAATCACAGCCCTAAGAGGTCAGGAGGGTAAGGGGCGGAGCTGCTATTTGAACCAGTTTTGATCCAGCTCTGAAACTCTTGCTCTTACCCGGACTCCAAGCCATGCTCCAAGCCAGCCACAACTGCTATTGTTTTTACTTCATCCTCTGCAGCGTCTTAGGGGAGAGGTTGGAACAATTAGGAAATCCTTGGTGGTTATGAGCAAAGCTGTTATTGCCCAAGGGCAGCGGAGCTTGTTTGGTATAAGACCATTCTCTCAGAGGGAACTTAACACATCAACTTAAAAATTGAATTATGACAACGAGGGAATGGAAAGGGAAGGCCTGCCGCACAGAAGCATCCAGAAGCATCGTTACGGAAATCGGGAATGAATTGCCTTGTCCACACTGTGTGAGAACGACCAAAGACCAGTCAGTGCCTGTCATGGTGCCAAGCCCCACACTGGTCTCGCTGGAACTGCATTTAGCTCTCTTTCACACACAGCGACTGTCTGGAGCAGAGAACCACTCGGGAGGAGATGCAGACTGCAAGACATGGAAGACGAGCCTTACCTCACTAGAGTTTGGAGAAAGCAAATGGGAACAGCAAGAATGGACCATTTTTCACCATCAGGTTGGCAAAAAAATTGAAAAAGATTTGGCAACATCCAAATGCTGGCATGGTGGTGAGGAAGTGGACAGTGTCCCAGATTGCTTGAGGCCGTGCAAATTGCTACAATCTTCGGGGAGTCTTCTGACTGTATTCACTCACAATAAAAACACACATTTATTAACCATAAAAACACAGTCCTATTTTGGGGGGCTTTATTTTACAGAAATGAAAGTGTCAGGACATAAGGATATATGGATAAGAATATTTACTGCTCCCTTATTTAGAGGAGAAAAATACTAGAAAACACATGAATGCTCAGGAATAAGGAAATAATTGGATAAATTATGGCACAGGTGCTCTATGAAACATTATACAACTAATAAAAGAACAAGTTAGATCTAGATATATAGGCCTAGAGGTGTATTTGTGATGAATTGTTAAGTGAAAAAAAGCAGATTGCTAAAATAATATGTGACACGATCCCATTTATGTAAAAAGTTAAAAAAATTCTCCTAGAAATGTGTGTTTAAATTACATTATTTGTATGGAGGAAATAGAGTAAGAATTGACAACAATGTTTTAACTTTGGCGATCTCCATGGGGCAGAGAGAAGGGGACTCCCTTTTTCTTGGTATATTCCTGTATTGTTTGACTTGGTATCCTAGCATCTTGCGACTTTTGTTATTTGCAATAAAATAAATCCATTAAAACTTAGAATAAAGGGGGGGAACCCTCCAAGTGTCATGACTGGGTGCTGCTGCTTTCTGTTGTCCAGGGATGGACAGGTGACCATGAGTGTTTCAACTTATCGATCCTGGCCTGTGGGGCAGGGCTCTGTGCTAGGAACTTTTCCTGTGCTATCTATGGCTCTGGAAGGTCAATGCTCAGGAAGAAATGGGAGTGGCCTGGAGCTAAATGACATGCTGTAGCCTGTGCAGCTACTGGGCAACTGAGCAGGGACTGAAACCCAGGTGTGTCCTACTCTGAAGCCACCACACTCTTAACTCCCACAATACTCTCCCACCCTGCAGCTGTGGTGGCTTCCTGTGGTTCCCCTCTGGTCATATTTTTGCTTCCATTTCTCTCTGCCATTATATTTGGTAACCATGAAAGGGAACTAAACTGTCATCCTCAGAGGAATATCTGGGGATTGTGCAGAGTGGAATGTCTGCCTCCTGGGTGGGCAGCAGGCATTCTGACAAAGAGAGAAACTAAGTCATGAGCCCCCCACCTTGAGGACTGGACTCCACAGCCCTGGTGCATCGCTGTTTCCTAGTAGTCAGTAGATGGTTTTTGTTTTCTTTGCCTCTCATCTTATCTCCCGAGGCCTCCCATCAACTCCCTCTGCTTTCTCTATAGAGTAAGAGCTCAGCAGATCTTTATCAGTCATCTCAACTGTGCAGAGAGTCAAAGAGTTTCATTGCTAGAAATGGCCGAAGGATGGCCAAGGCTGCCCTTTTCACATGTGAGGAACCTGAGGCCTGGAGAGGTGGAGCGGCTTATATAAGATAACCAGGCTGCTCACGGCCCCTCTGAGACTAGAATCCTGAGGACCTGGGCCCTTGTTCTGTCCTTGGGTTGCCAGGACAATCCCAATGCCACCCTTCTGGCCTTTTCTCTTCCTCCCTGGGGCCTTGACTTTGACAGCCAAGGAAATCTCCTCAGAGGAGGTTTTTTTTATTTGTCTTGTGTCATTTATTTGCTGTTAGATTTACTTTTATGGTACCATTTGAGCGATTATTTTGTTTTCAATTGTATTGATTTGTGTCGTTCATAACTCATTGCATTGAATGAGTAATGTACGTATTTGGGAAGGAAGGAAGGAAGGAAGGAAGGAAGGAAGGAAGGAAGGAAGGAAGGAAGGAAGGAAATAGTATAGTGACAAATAATTCCTTTTCTCACCCCTGTCTGTGATGTTACTAGTGTCTCCTTCACTTCCAAGGATATCTCAATTTGTAATCTATTTTTGAGGTTATTCTATATGAATTAGTATACATAGTGCTAACTCATTATTTTTAATGGCTACAGGGGATTAAATTGTATTGTAAACTACTCCTGAAATGATGAACTTGTGGGTTGCTTCCAGTATTTGGCCTGCAAACAGCACTATAGTTCATGTCTTTGCTCTATAGGTCTTTATACATTTGTACAAGTATTTCTGGAGGATAAACTCCTAGAAGTGGAATTGCTGGGTCATAGGGTACGTGCATTATATATGCTGATATTCTCCAAATTGTCACCCAAAGCTGTGGTGCTAATTTATAGCCCCAATGACAATGTGTAAGAGTTCTGCTTCCCTCCACATTAGCCTAAGCTTTTAAAGTACTGTCAATACTTATTATGGTTTTAGTTTCTGGTTTTCCTTATGATGAAGTATCTTAGTGTTTCTTGGGCTGCTATAACAAATTATCATAGACTTGGTGGCTTAAATAATAGACACTTATTTCTCACAGTTCCAGAAGCTGGGAAGTCCAAGATCAAGGGTCTGGCTGATTTGATTCCCAGTAAGAGCCCTCTTCTTGGTTATGTCTTTGATCAGGGAGTGAGGGAAAGCAATCTCTCTTGTCTTGTCTTATAAGGGCACTAATCTCATCATGAGGGCTCCATCCTCAGGACCTGATTACCTGCCAAAGGCCCCGCCTCCAAATACCATCACCCTAGGGATTGGGGTTTCCCCGTATGAATTTCAGGGGGACCCGAACATTCAATCCACAGCAACAACTGACATCGAGCATCTTTGAATATATTTAAAAGCCACATGTCTTTCCTATTCTCTAAACTGTCTGTCCTTTGCTCATTTTTCTATTAAGTTGCTCTGGGAGACTTTTAGTGCAGGATGAAAGCCTCCTGGGATGTAAATACACCTACATATGATGGACCATCTCACTGTCTCATTGCTCAGGCCTAAGTACCTAAGTACCATGCATGTTGATAAAGTGCTTTGGCTTTTTTTCCTAAACACGGTCACCAGTACCGTCTCAACAGCAATGCACAACACTGGCCCGAGGTTAGTGGCTCAGCAATTAGGATCCCTTTTTTGCAGAGTAGGAAATGAGGCTCAGAGAATTAAGCAACAGTAGTCCCGCCTTATCTGCTGGGGATGCATTCCAAGACCCCCAGTGGAGGCCTGAAATCACAGACAGTACTGAACCCTATAGATACTATGTTTTTCCTACAAGTACATACCTATGATAAAGTTTAATGTATGAATTAGTCACAGTCAAGACATTAACAACAATAACAAATTATAAGATAGAGGGAAATTATAACAATATACCGTAATTAAAGTGTTCTTTCTCTGATAACGGATCTGATAACCAAGTTGACAGCATATACAGCATGGACCACAGACAATGGGATGATTCATGTCCTGGACAGGACAGAGTGGGGGACAAGAGGGTTTCATCATACTACTCAGATCAGTGTGTAATTGAAAACTTATGAATTGTTTATTTTGGAATTTTCCATTTAATATTTTCAGGCTGTGGTTGATGGTGGGTAACTGAAACCGCAGGTAAGGAGGGACTACTCTATGGGTCAAGGTAGTGCAAGCAGGGTTGCCCAAGCCAACTACAGGCATCTGCTCATGGAGCCTTCTGGATTCAGCCTTGCGCCTTGACGCTAGATACACCTGGTTTTGAGCTGTTAATGGGAGAGCTTGGAGATGTCACTGCAATTCGGAGCCGGGAGGTATTATAGTCTTAGGACAATAACAGTATCTGGTTGTTCTGAGGGTTATGTGAAGTAATGTATGGATATTCATTTTAACAGTGTTACTGGGTTACAACATAGTGTCAGCCACGATGATAATACACACGCTGCTCATGAGTTTTGCTTTAGCAGTTATTTGTGGTAGGTCCAAAGCTCAACTAACAGGGGTAAGACTTCCCTCCTTTTGTTACACTCCATCCTTTCCCTGTTGGGGGCTTGTTAGTGAAGAAGTTGTTCTGTCCTCCCCATCTTTGCAGGAGCAAAAGCTGAGTGCTGGGAGAGCCTCTCCATACTGGCTCTCCTCTGGACTCCCAGACTGTATGTTCTCAGGAAATGTTTGTTATTGAATACGCGGCGCCAAGATGGGTCTGCTCCCAACACAGCCCCAGTACGGTGCCTGGCAGTGAGAACGCATTCTGGTACATAGCAAGAGCTCAGGAAAGATTTATGCAATGAGTGAATGAGGGTACACTGTGCCTAGGAGTAAGGGTTCAAAAGCATTTCTGTATTCAGTGCATAGCGCCTCTTACACAGTAAGCGCTCCCCTTAAATATCGCTGGGCAAGGCTTATTAAATCTAGTGCACGAGCTAGCCTTCACTGTGCAAGGGTGCACCGGTTCGAATTCTGCCTCCTCCTCTTCCCAGCTGTGTAACCTCGGCAAGTGGCTTAATCTCTTTGTGCTTCAGTTTTCTCATCTGCAAAACGTGAGCAACGCAGTGCGACCTCCACGAGACACTCCCCAGAGCACTTGGACAGGCTGCCTGGCCCACAGGGAGCCCCCGCCACGCCAGCTGGGCTGCGTCGGTTGGGGGCACACGCGAGGGGACCCGAGCTTCTCGCTGCGGTAGACACCGGCGTTCCCGGGACTCACGGTCGTGCCCCACAAAGATCTGTGCCCCCAGGGGAAGGGGCGCGGTGCCCGCACTGGGCAGCCCACGGCAGTCTCGGGTCGGTCGGCCGCCGCCCGCCGGAGAGCCGAGCCGTCCGCACTTCTTTCTCTCCCTCTCCGTCTCCCTCCCTCTCGCTGCCCGAGAAGCTGGCCACGAGCAGCTCAGCAGCGCCGCCCGCGAGCCGCCGCCGCCGTCGCGCCGCCGCTGCTCTGACCCCTCCCCCGCCTGCTCCTCGCCCCCCCCGCGCGGCCGGCGCCCGTCACGTGACGCAACGCCAGCCAATGGCGGGCCGAGCCGCGGTCGGCGGCCGCCATTGCTGTCAGAGTGAGCGAGCCCGGGGAGGGAGGAGAAGCGAGGCTGACTGGGGAGGAGGGGGGGGTGGGGGAGGAAGAGGAAGGAGGGGACGTCGCTCGGCTGCCGGGGTCGCCCGCTGGCTTCGTCCGCACCCCCCCCTTCGCGAGTTCGCGCTCCGCGGCGGCGGCGGCTCCGAGGCGGCGGCGGCGGCTCCGGGGCTCGCCTCCCTTCACGCGCCGGCGGGGGCCGAGGGGGAGTCGGTGGCTGGAGATAAACAAGGCGGCGGCGGCGGCGGCGGCGGCGGCTGAGGAACAGGGAAGGCGGAGGCGGCGGCCGGCCCGCAGCGCCAGCCCGGGAGGCAGCGGCGGCCCCGAGAGGCGGGGAGGGCGCCGGGCCGCGCGGACAGCGCCCCCCGCTGCCTCCGGAGCCGCGGGAGCCGCCGCCGCCGCCCGAGCAGGAAGGAGCCGCGCGGCTGCCGCGGACCCCCCCGCCGGCCCGGGCCCGCCGCCCCCGGCGCGGCGTCGCCGCGGCGCCTCCCGCCCGCTCGCCGGCCCTCGCGCCCTCCCCCGGCGGCGGCGGCGGCCCGGCCGCCCCGCGCTCCCCGGCGAGGCGCCGCCACCCGGCCCGGCCTCGCCTCGGACGCCTCGCTCCGACATGCCCCGCTCTGGCGGCCGGGCTCGCGGAGGATCATGACTGCGGCAGCGAACTGGGTGGCGAACGGGGCGAGCCTGGAGGATTGTCACTCCAACCTCTTCTCGCTGGTGAGTAGCGGGGCCGCGGGGAGGGGGGCCGTGTCGAGGGGGGGGTCCTCGACCTCCGCCGCCGACCAACTTTCTCCTCCGCCGCCGGGACTTCGCCCCTCCCTCGCCTCTCCCCGCCGTTCGCCTCTTGCCGATTCTCCCCCTTTTGGATCGTCTCTCCCTCGCCTTGGATTCCATCCAGTGTTTATTTGGCTCTTTAAAAATCGTTTGTGAGCGCGGCGCTCGGCGTGGAATTTGCATGTGGAAGTCTCAGCGCTGCTGATTCTGGGTCGCACTTCGAACGCCCACCCTCGGTTGCGATCACACCCCCCTTCCCCTCCCCTTTCCCCCCCTTTCCCCCCTAAATGCGAAAGTCTTTGCCTTGTGCTGCCCGCGCCTGCGATAAGCAGCCCCCCCCCCCCCCCTTGTCGGATCGGCTGCCTGCACGCCCGCCTTTTGAATTTTTTAAAAAATTCCATAATGACACCTGCAATTTCGCCCGAAAACAGTTGATTGAATGCGATTGTGTCAGTAAAGGACTCTTGCACCCGAAGCTCCCGCGATTGTAAACATCGACAGCCGCCTGCCGCTCGGGGCTTACTACGCTGGAGAGCCGTAAAGCCATTGCACCGAGCCGACGGAAGGTGGAGAAAGCTTTTTCTGCTTTCTCTCCTCCTCTGTCTCTTAAAAACTGTTTCTCTATGCTAACAACGAGTCCACACACACACACAAAAGCAACAAGCTGGGCGGCTTGATAACATCGCTTTTATCTGCCTTCGCCTCTCTCTCGCTCTCTCTCTGATAATTGACAACTTTTCCTTCGGATTTGAATCGCCTGCCTTAATCTTGAAGCAGTTAGGGTGTCAATTGTTCTCCTGGAAGCCTGGCACCCGACGACGGCGTCTAGATTCACCGAAATTAAAAATGTATAGGGCTCCAGCAACTCTTCCCTGGCGGTGGCAGTGACATTTGGTGGTAAATGCCATCTTTGCTTTTTATTGGGTCGTATTACCTAGCTCTGAAAACACTCACGTTGTTAAACCTGGCGTGTAGGCTAATAATTGCAGTGCATGGTCTTTAAATATGTGCTTTGTGCATGAGTTACTGTATGTATAGCTATGTGCCCGGGAGACTACGAATTTGTTTAAATATTGAGCAAAGATTTGTAAACAGATGTAAGGCAATTATGTTTCAAGCGTAGAATATAATTGGAAAATTGGCTGAACGGTTTGTTTAATTTAGTCTAAAAAAAAACTTATTTCAAGTTGTGTACCCTTTTGGTGGGGGTGCTTGCCTTTTGGACAGTATGCGTTTTGGAAATTGTTTTTGTAACCTTTGCTGTAGATAGAAACATTTTCTCTTAATCCTTGTTTACACTGGATAAATAATTTAGTGTTCAAATTGTAATTAGTTACATTTAATTATGGGTAGCATGGATGCTTTTTTCCTTTGAGACTAGTGGAGAAATACAAATTCTTGCCAACTTTTCAAACGTGTTATTTTATTAAATGTTTCAGTATGCAGACAGAAAAAATCAGAACATGGGATTTTTATCTACCAATACTGAGTGGCACAGTATCCTTGTTTTCGCTGTAGTGAGACAGGTCAGTTCTTTTCCCCAACATTTTTGTTCAGACATTTAATCTTAAAATTCAGTTATAAGTTGTGATTCTTCTTCTCAGTGCTGTGATGATTTTCCCTTGATCTTCTGATATATGGTAATAAAACTCATTCTGCCTTCTCTTTTCTCCCACAGTCTGTGGTTTAGTATCAGTCAGGTTTAGGGAATTTCGTAGATTAGCAAATATATTGATTAAGTGGTATTTAAAATGGTTTTTGTTTGGCAGCTGGTGACCACATTGACACTTTAACAGGTAATTAAAATAACCAAGTAGACCAATCTTAGTGAGGAGAGATCCTCCAAATTACCATATATCACACTGACTGGTAATGGCTTGTGTATAGGTGGCTGATTTATATGTATATATACACACACAGTAGGTTTTATTAGACTAGTGAAAGTATCTGTGTAGCCAGTCTTTAGATATATCATTTCTTTTATCTTTTTCTTTTTTTAATGTTTAAGTGAGGGTGATAATGTAGAGATAAGAGGCTTGAGATTCTTCTGGAGAAACAGTTTTGTAGGAGAGGATTCTGTGCTTTATGACAAACTAAAGGTTTGTATTTTGGGTGTTCCTCTCCTGAATCTCTTTAAAACCAGGAATTGATTTTTGAATATACTTTAAGAAAAACACAATTATTCTTTAGGTAGCAGCTTGGAAATGCAGAATTGCAGAAATGCATTGGGAGAATTATTTTTTTAAGGACTACAGTATCTACATTCTTTTGTATATAGAGTGAATAGGTGGTAATTGTAAAAAAAATCCCAAGTCTGTTAAAAAGCTATTGATAATTATAAATTTTTCCCATTCCAAATTGAGAAGTTTTCTTGAAAATCACAGCAGCAATCTAGACTATTAAAACTGTTGTCTAAAGTACATTGTATAGAATAGTTAATTCTAAAGGACATAAAATCATCACCTGTTCAAAATAAAGCATGCATTGTCAGAACTCAGTGTACTTACTAATAGTATATATTTTTCTTTTTGGCCTGCAGATTTTTTGAGCAAAGTATTGTTTATAGAGAATTTAACTAGATACTCACATTAATAGAGATTAAAGTTCTGTACCACATTAATCGCCTACCCACTTTCTATTACCTTGAGGTGTTCATTGTGGTTTAGCAAAAGTTGGCTTTGCAGTCAGGTGCCTTAAGAATTTGTTAGTCCTTTACTTAATTTGCTTTCTGATTTTCTACTGCATTAGTTTCTGTGGCATCAAATTTCCTAAATTCTCTGTGAACTGCTACCCCCTTCCTAATGTGAAAATGCCATTGTGTGTATATGATATGGGTCCTTGTGTGTGTTTTTTATTCTTACTGTTGTGAGATTTGTAGCTGCTGCATTGAATGCATGCATAGCTGTGTCTTTGTGACTCAGAACTGTTTTCTCATGCTGTCCATTACATTTCTGGGAGGTTCTTGTTATATAGTCATTCAGTTATAAATCAGTTAAGTGCGTTAAATCTGTCTTTTCTGAAAGTGTAACATTGCACCTTATGGTATGTCAAGTCACCCTTGTGGGAAGACATTATGATTTCCAGATGCAAGTATATCTTTAGTTTTATTTCTCTATTGCAGTGATATGGAGAAAAGCAATTTTGTGTCCTTTATCTAGATTTAAGTATATACTCTTTGACATGAAGCAGTCTGATTTTTAGGTATACATATTCCACATTTGTGTTTTATTTGCTTGGAATCACCCTGACTATGGGGTAATTGAGTGATATCAAATTTTACCTCCCTGAATTGAAACACGCACAACACATTAGTACTTAATTCCTATTAAGGACAATTAATTCTATATTTTAAGCTGTTGTTGACCTGGTTCCTTTTTTTCTTAAGAGATTTATTTTGTACAGAAAGGGAATATAGTTTTAAATGTAGAAACTTTTGAGATCTAGTCTTCAGGACTCTCAGCTGACAATGAGGAAAAAGGAATGATTTCTCTAATCTTCTGAGGTGTCAAAATACACATACAGGGTATTTTCTTATCCCAATTTCCAATTTTAGTATTTACATTGAAAGCATCTTTTGTCCCCCCATGCTGGTTCATTTTCTCTAATGAAAATGTTTATAATTTGCTAATGTGTTTTCTCTTTAGCCTTTTGTTGTTAGTAGCACATGGTGTTACAGTATTTATATATTTTTAATAGCAATAATTGCCACCCAGTAATAGTTGCCATATTAAACTCCATTTGCTAGTAAATATTTTAAAGTAATTAATAGACAGCAATTTAAGGCATAGTGTAGCAGTTTACTGGACCATTTTAAAGAGCCATTTATACGTGTGATTTCATAATTTTATTTAAAATTTATTTATGTATTTATTGATTTTAGAGAGGGAGTGGAAAGGTGGGGGGGGGGGCGGAGAGAAGCATCAGTTTGTTGTTCCAATATTTATGCATTCATTGGCTGCTGCTTGTACGTGCCCTGTCCAGAGCTCGAACCCGCAACCTGAGTGTATCCCTGGGTGGCGCTCTAACCAGCTAAAGCTACCTGGCCAGTGCAAGTTCATAATTCAAAGAGAATATGAGTTCCCAAGACTTGTATGTTACAAAATATGTTGCTGTGTTATTGTTTGAAGTGCTCATTTGAGAGGAAGTTAGGTTGGGTTTGTTCTTTGTGAAAATAAAGGTAGGGGGGATGTCTTTAGGACAATAAGGGTTTTTACTGAGTTTATGCCAGGTGCTCAGATAGCTTAACACTTTCTGGGAATGATTTGGTCATTTTTTTCATGATTGTATTAGGTACTTATTAGGGGAAAAAGTCTTTTAGGGCATTTCTTTGAGTAACGTTAAGGTATAGT